>JAEIIJ010018447.1:0-28287 GCA_018904815.1 Drosophila ogumai | reverse complement strand
ACTGCGTTGCAAACTTCTGACTGAAATTATAATACCCTGCAAGGGTATAAAAATAATTAAATACCTTACCCAACCCTCCCTTAAAGCAAACTTTCTTATCTAACAAGAAGCGCCACCAATCGATTCTCTGCGGATCAACAATCCACCCTCTCAGCTTCGTCACTTAAAATGCCAAAAGTTAAATTTCATTCACACTTTTCGCTGGTTTGCCTTTGGTTTCAGTTTTATTCCTTTCTTTTGTGTTTGTTTTTGACTTTTATTGTTTGTTTGTACTTTGTTTGTGTCACTGGGCAGACGATTTGTCTGCGAAATTCCAGTTGGTTATGGAAATTTAGGAAATGCCAACCATCTAGTTCTAGGAACTAGTTCTGGCTTTATAATTGCTCTTACTAAATATGGGCCAAATTAGTTTAATAGGCGCCTGCTTTCTGAATTTGAATTGAGATACCCTAATTTATACACTGGTAACATGTTAGATCCCAGTTTAAATCTAACTGTAAAAGTAGACTGCTGTTTCAATTAATAAAAAACTCACACATTTAGTGAATATGACATAAATGTCCAAGCATCAGGAAGTCCCCAATTATAGATTAAAAACTAGTTCGATTTTAAATGAAAACACAAGTGAAGAAGAGACTTTGAATATCGGCCCATTATTATTTTGTTCTAATAATACTATAAAAGATCAGAACCCCATGAATATTGAATCTATGCTGACTTGAGTCAAATTAGTTTAGACCCATTATCTTGATACTTAAGTTTTATGTGAATCTCGTGTGTAGATATGTAGACAGTAATATTTCATATGAAAGCAATACCTTACTTTTGTGACATAATTTACAAGGTGTATAAAATGCTTCCGCAGTATCTAAGTCGCTGAATATATTTAATCAGAACATCTAGATAGTAATTCCTAGGCATACAAGTCAGTTTACGAAAAGAAGCCCCCTCGTAAATGTTTATAATACAAATTATCTAAGATCTTTTACGCGGTATCACAAAAAGTCCATTGGTGGCTTAAGTGTGCTCAGTTTTCCTAAAATAATCCTTCGCTTGGAGATCTCGATCTCTCGGTCTCGGTCACGCTTCAAAGGGTGAAGTACGATGGCCGAAATAAACAATATATTGCATACGGTTTAATCAAACTGGCCATGGTAAGCAGTCCAAATGGGAGACGATAATAAATCAGTTTTGCTAATTACTTTTGTTGAAATTCTGCACAGTGCAGTGATTAGATTGCCTGGAGTTGATTGATGATTGGTGATAACATAAAGGCCGCAGTGGGTATAAATCTCCTGCTGAGATTCGGTGAGATTTCTATGGCTTTGGCATACGAAATCCAAGTGGGGGCGCGCAGTATTTAGTTGGGTATTTAACCGAAGAATGCCCAAGTGGCCAGCTGCCCAGTCATTGTGGTCTTCATTTGTTTAATTTGCGAAATGCGCGCTGGATGGGATGCCCAGTCGCTAATTTCTATTTAGTGAGCTTAAAACAGTCTCTCTATGTTCTGGGCTCTGTGTTTACATACATCTCGGCCAGACAGGCAGACACACAATATAAAGATAGAAAGATATATGTTCGCCGAGCTATCTGCATGCGGTGTTTGATTAAATTGTTCCCAGGCTTCATTAAAAGCGACTTTGCCTCGCTGGAATTCCGCCCTCCGGCACCAGGTTCGCCAGAACTAGGAAATGCATATGGAATAGGGCTATTATACCTTTGTCTTCCATGTGCTGCGAGCCGAGTTCAAGGCCCTATTGGGTTTTTAAATCAATGAAAGGCAATTATTGAACTCCGCCACCATCGGTGATACATTTCTCACGCTGCGGAGATTCAAAAGCGCGACCCACTTGACTGGGCTACGTAATACACCTAATCATATTATATTAATTCACAGCAAAATGCCTACATAAATATGCAAACGTTCACGTGAACAAAATGGGCTCAGCTTCCATGCTTCATTTGCATGCGATGTAAACGAACTTTGGGCCAAACGAAACACAATCGCCGGCATTCGAGATGGAGGCGCTTTTCATTTCACTTCCCATTCCCGCTGGCTTGCTTTTGGGGAGAATAATTTCGTGGCCCTGGCGAAAAAGATCGAAAGCCAAACTATTTTATAACACAAACACAGAAAAATCAATGCATCAACAAACCAGAAATGAAACCAATCCAGTCTTTTTACACTTTTAAAAATATGTTCTCTTTACTTAAGAAAAATTGTCAACAAATTAAGGAATTTTCTTTCAAAGATTAAGAGCTACAGAAAGTTAACATAGTGTTGTTAATAAACAATAATATAATACTTGTTAATTCTGCAGCAACATAATCATATTACAGCTTAATAAAATAAAATACTTTCTCATATGTTTGTTCCTTTTTTATGTCGTGTTTCTAAATATACTGGGGTTTTCAGGCAAATGTTAGTTCAAAATTTCTATGAGTGTATGGCATTCGTTTAGTATTTGTTGATGCCTTTTTTGCAATTTTTTGTGGCTTTTATTTTGTGACGCAGGTGAAATCGAATTCGATTCGATTCTCGACCAAAATCATCTCCCCCCGCCCACTAACTATTATTTATTCAGTAATTTTTGGAAATGAATTGACTGGGCGTCAGTGTCTGTTCCTCCAGTCCCATAAAAAATCATGAAACCATCTGAAATGAGCGAAACAAACAAATTGTTTGGCCATAAAACTTCGAAAACAAAATTAATCACCTTTATTTTGTCATTTTGGCTAACCGGCTTGGCGTGGCTGCGGCTTATATCGTATACATCGTACCTTATAATTCTTTTTCTGAGGTGTAAAGTGTAACAAAGTGAAAAAACTGGAACCGAAACCGAAACTGTATCAAATGTCATTCAACTTGGCATCAATATGCGGGAACAAAAAGCGACATATTCGGCTCGGAATAATATATAATATGTGTACAAGTACATATATATGAATTATAATCTAACTCGTGGCTATCACTCGAAGGAGTGACGATTCGGAGTGCGATCTCCAACTCCTCCTATCCTATTCCTCCAAGGAAATCAAATTCTATCTCTCCCATCCATTGAGTGCCTGAATAATATCCACTAAATATATATAATTCATTCCACATATTGATTCACCGTTCTGTGTTCAGAAATCTGTCTTCGATTGTCGCCATGAGCTGGAAGACTACGATATCATTCTAGTTTACCAACGTGTGCATTTGTTCCCCCTTTGAGTGTACACAGTTGGTTTGAGCACATTAATTTAATTACTTCCTTGGGATTAAGTGCTATGGCGACGCGCTGACTGTTTATAATTCATGAATACCTTAGCCGGAAAAGTCAGGCATTTTCTCAAGTCTCCGATTTCAAGCCTTGACATATTAACAAATTGTTTAAGGATATTTGTAAGAATCAAGAATTATGCGCTCGATATTGAAATATAGTTTTCCTAACGAAATGAAATTCAATAATTAAACTTGAGTAAATAATGCCTTCTAAACATAATCATGTTTTTTTATGGGAAGTTTAATGTTGGCCAATTACACAAGGCTTAGAAAAGAGGCCCCTAGCATCCAAGTTAGTAAATATATTTTAAAGGGAAATCTAGTCCCTAGACATACCAGTCAGTTACGACCTTATCTAATTTCTCGGAGTACAAATTCAAATGAATTACTATACTCTCGAGATTGAAAGATGTTTTTCTTAACGCGTATTTGCAATACAAATGTCATTTCGGCTTCCTAAGTGAGTTTCGGAAAATCAAATCATTTTTTCGCTTTTAAGTTCATATATGTACTTGAGGGGGTTTCCCGCCCAATGGCGACCTTGCGCACCCCAGTCACCCAGTTGAAAATCTGCAATACATTTGGGTAAACAAAGTCGAGTGAATGGTACTGGAAATCAGATTACAGCCCGAGCGAAACTCATTAACTACACGCAGCAGCAGTTGGCCAACGTCATATATAACATTAACTTTTCCATGACGGATAAGTCGCAAAAATTGCAAGCCAAATGTTGGGAAGAGCTCAACAAAAGCCAATTTTATGTAGGTTTTCAAAGATTTTTGTAGAGACAGGCATCTAGCCAAGGTGGCAATACCAAAAACCTACTATAAAAGCATAAAGGCAGCCCCTCCCTCGAGAAATACCAATCGAAAGCCAACTTGAAATGCAATTTGGCCGTGAAAAGGAAATACCAGCAAACATAAATTAATTAATATTATTGTTAATAACATTTTTTCTTTTGTTTTGGTTTTGGATTCAGTTTCGGTTTCGGTTTCGGCTTCGGCTTCGTTTTTGTTGTAAAACGTTGTATTAACAACGCATAATTTAAAAGCTTTTCAGATTTTCGATTTACTGCTCTTCGACTCAATTTGTTTCCAATTTTTTCCCTGCTCTTTTGTAAAGCTTTGTTATTCGTATTTCTTCTGTTTTTCATTATTATGTTTCTTTTATTATCCGTCAGTTAAGGTTGCCTTAAAAACGTGTCAAAACTATTTATAGTATTTTAATTATAAAGTTTCGGGTCTCGAGGCAGTTTTATATCGAATTCTTTTAGTTTGATTGATGAAGTTTGCAAGTGGCAAACAAAAAATGCAATTAATAAGCAAAGAAGCGAATTGGTTTGTGTAAATCGACTTTTCTATTGCAAGACTTTACCGGCTTGAGATTTTCTTAAACAGAGTTTGAGAGTTTCCCCTAAGTTGGTGCTTCTCTTATGAGAATGTCTTGGATTGCGGATAAAAGTGTAATGATCTCATATGTGTGTGGCGGATCGTCTTGGAGAATCCGCCGCTCGAGTCTATGCGAAAAGAAATCCACGGCAACTGCAAACCATCGATCACTGACAACCGAACGAAAGAAATATATATAAAATATATATATACGTACATATGTCTATTGCCAAAAACTTGTTAACCCATTCGCTTTGAGTGGGAGAAAATACACGAAACTAGAAATATGAGAGACCTGAGGCTTAAGACTGAGTCTGATGACGAAAATAAGAATCGCATTGCTCTGAGGCTTAAAGCGCCGTTCTACCATTGATTTCCTCCTTTCAACCTTTCGCTGGTCTTTGGCCGATTAAATACATCGGTCGGACGCAGATTGTTCGATTTCGTGGGGCTTACTTTATCAGTTTCTTGTTTGAGGGCGTGTTGTAAATTCACTTGTTTCTTTTCAACTTTTTTGGGGTCACTTTTGGCACAGGTATTACTGACGATTGCGGTGTATGTTTTGTACTTTAATGACTTTTATTTGTACTTTTCGTTTTGTCACCAGGTAAAACAAAAACAATAAAAAAAACAATTGTTTTTGGGATTAACTCAAAGATTTGCCGAAGTCGTCCGCGTGCGAAGATCGCGATGGGAAAGGGTGTTTTCTAAGCTTTCCTCTTTTTGTAATTTAAAAATTTCGTGTGTGTTGTTGCGTTATTCTGTGGTCGATTCTTTCGGGTGTTCGAATATTATTTTGTCCAGATCGTGTGAGGTGAGCGTTGTCCGCACCGTCCGCCGGGATATCGCACACTGAATGTCCAAAGACGGCAAACACTTGTTATTATAACGCGTCAAAGCGCGGCGCCAGCAGCGACGGCGGCTGAGACAGCGGCAGAGACTGTGGCACCGGCAGCGGGCTCATCGCTCGCTTTTAAAAAGTACAATAAAAAAAAGCGCCCGAATCTGGCCCGAATCAATGAGCCACTTGGGCCTTTTGTTCTTGATAAGCTCGGGGATTCGAATCGAATAGTGACCCGCTCTCAGAGATAGCGTCTCTAGAGGCGCAGCGTCAGCTCCGACGCCGACGGCGACAGAAGCAGCGGCAGCGACAGGTGAGCGTTTATGCGCTCTCGACTACTTCTCTTATCAAAGAAATCCCCCTATCAATAGTATGTTTCAGGAATGAGTTTCGACAGAACGCGAAGCTTGAACTTGAAAGTTGTCATATCCTACAGGAAGTGATCAGAACTGATCAGAACTGTTTTAGTAGGATCTTTCGATCTTAGGAATTAGTAAATGGGAAAGCTCACAAGTGTTTTCCAATAACCAGAACCTTGTAGCCTCTATAAACATTGGTAATTGTGGATATGATCCTTTTAGGGATAAATATATATATTTGTATGTGAAAAATGTTTCGTCAAGACTCTTTCCAAGGTCTTGAAAGATCCTGATAGCTGGGAGAATGGCAAGGGAGGTGTAAAAGGACGAATTTCGAAGAAGATTTACAAGGCAGATTCCAACGGGAGATGTGCAACAATTTAAAACAAAGCGGCAACTTGTGTTTACCTGCGCCGGCGTCGCAGCCGCTGCCAAGCGTCGGCAGCCACGTTAGACCGTTAGAATGAGCGACGATCGGGCGGAGATCAACAGCCGAAGAGAGCGGACCCGAACACGAACATGAACCCGAAGTCCGTATCCGACAAACTTCGTGCCAACTTGCAGTAATTGACGAACGTTTTTGACAGCTAGTGAGGGCTCATTTACTGTTCGCGATATGCGGCGGACAACGGGTCGTATAAGTGACATGGACGCGAGAAAAGAATTATCCATGATTTACAATCTTGACTTGGACACGTTAGAGGCTGGATTTTGGTAGTTTTTTAAGCAAACTATAAGCAGATTTATATATAAATATATATATAATAATATAATATTAATGTTAATAGGGTATAACGGGTTCTATATGACTGATTAACAATTATTACTCTATTGTTGCTCTAAAGGTTTCGTATAAAATATTCTGCTTTATATATTTTTTTAAAGTATTATCTATTACAATTGCTAGATGAAAATACTTAAAAACTGGACCTCGAAATAAGGGCATAAGCGCCAGATCGTAAACCAGGACCGTGTGTATTTATTACAAAAAAATGTATATATCATATGTATATATAAAATATATATGTATATGGACATTTCCACAGATAGAGCCACCGCGACCAAAAAATTTAAAGATTTTCAAAATCTATTTTTATGCCCTTGCAGGGTATTATAATTTTAGTCACAAATTTGCAACGCAGTGAAGGAGACCTTTCCGACCCTATAAAGTATATCAACTGTCCGGAGACTTCCATAATTAAATGTAGTATATATAGGACAACAAGCCATTAAATAAGTGGTAACCATTTAAGGGGGGATGTAAACCAAAACATTGGTCAACATTGTGGTTTAAAAAATAGTTTATTACTTAAAAAATATACTCTGTGAGTTTCATTATCGAATTCGCAAGGTATACAAGTGTTAACGTGGGCGCATCAAAAACTTTAAACGTATTTTTCTCGGCTTCTAAGTTTTGCATTTTTACCTATGCTATGGACACGATTCTCAAAAAACTATGTAACATATCGGAGTGACTCAAAAACTATTATCATCACTATGCAATTATCTTCTTTTTGAACTTAAATGGTGGTATAAAAAATTAATATTGTTATTTTTTAAGAGGGTGAAGAGTAAAATAGAATTTCCTGAAAATTAAATTTTTTTCTTCAAAACAGAATTTTATTTTTTTTTGTCACAATTTCTGTTGGGTTTTTTAGGTTCAAATAGAAGATATATGATAAACACAAACAATTTTTGTCTATAGCTGGGACTCGAGACTCGAGGCACTGCGGCTTATATTCCATAAGTCCGCTATTTTATAAAATAGTGCTTATAACACATTTTTTTATTATCTCCGATTTTCTTTTCAACTTTAATCTCCAAGAATTCACGAGTGCAAGGTTGTTTGAAATTTAAAACAAATTCTTCAATATGGTTGAGATTCCTCTTAAAATAAATAAATTTGCTATTAAAAAAAGGATAAACGTCTGATTAAAGTTATAATGCTTTCCCCAAGTTTATTTATCTTCACAGTTGAAAAATTGCTAGTTATACACGATTTACGCCTACTTTAACATTTTACAATTTTACATTTAATTTAAATTACACTTAGTAACCCTACATTTTATCTTGGGTCACGTTTTCGGTGTTAGAAAAGCCCATTTCAACTTGATTTATAGCCAAATGAGCTGCACTTGTTTCAATTAAGACTACTTTGGTTGTCATTAAATAAATTCAAACATAGTGTACGGGGAATGTGTATCACAGGAAAAAATCTCGTATTTTCGCCTGCACGTACGCCATTCGATAAGATTTACGAACTTGTCACATCACGTTTTTATGATCCAATACTCAGATTAATCGCTGTTGGTAATACAAAATAATATATATTTTTAAATCTTATCAAAGATCACAGTTGCTTTAGTTGACAATTATTTTTGGAGCGCTAGGAGACGGTTTGTTTGAAATGAGAGATTAAACGAGATTATAAAACGAGATTGTCCTAAAATTTCCAATTACTTCTTGATCAATTTGGTGGATTTTATTGGACTCTCTAACAAATTGTGAAGTGAGTTGAAGAATTACCCCGCTTGGAAGCTTAACATGGATTACTAATAAAAAAACAATGGGCAATTAGAGTGATAATTGTGACACTGCACCATGGGAAATATACCCATTTTTATG
Source organism: Drosophila ogumai (assembly GCA_018904815.1). Classification (NCBI taxonomy): domain Eukaryota; kingdom Metazoa; phylum Arthropoda; class Insecta; order Diptera; family Drosophilidae; genus Drosophila; species Drosophila ogumai. The sequence continues at coordinate 19,809 of JAEIIJ010018447.1, read as the reverse complement.
GTATTAATTAATAACTATTAAACTAAAACGATTTTTTTTAAAGCTGTTTCAAATTAGCATAATAAGAGCAGCTGCTTTTTCCTTTGCTCTTCTTCACTTGTAGCCGATTGAGTAAATTTCGGGCGTCCAATTCTTTGTTTATCAATTTTATTTGATTCGAAAATATAATTTTTATAAGGATAATTGTTTTTTCTTGAATGGAGTGGTCCGACTCCGTGCGATATAGTTCAAGAGACACGTTGCCAATTATTTCGAATTAATGGATCTACGACATACATCATATTTTTTTTAAGTCTCTGTAAGGGTTTTTTTGTAATTACTATTAAGAACATTTACGAAAATTGCATCTTTAGTAAGGTTCTCATATATGACTGTATTAGTACACACAACACCAAATTCTACCAGGTGTCAATTAAAAATCGGATTGAAAATTTGTTTTACTTTTGAGTGTCGCACTTTCAGAATAACCAAACAAAAAATACTTATTTTCAACCACCTAACATTTCCGGCACTGAGACTTATTACTCTTTATGTTTTTCGATGTTTCCGTACTTATTTAAATTTACACAGATATCATTACTTCGATAAAATAACTAAATACCATAGGCAAATTCCCCATAGTGCACTGGCAGACGTTGACCTGGCGGTAAACAAAAAAAAAAAAAAGGGTCAGCAAACATGGAAAGTGTTTTAGATTTTGGCACTCCATCGTGACGCACAATCTCTATCCATTTCGATTTTTTATAGCTTTTCGTTTTTATACCTGATACCCATGGGACACAGGGGCATTTTAGCTTGGTGTAAACCGAAGGAAAATATAATAGGTATTTACATCCAAACCGATAAAATACTGAATATTTTGGGTCCGGCTCACCATTAAGCCAATTTAGTTGTGCTCGTCTGTCCTAATTAACTGTAAGAGTTTAAGCCAGGCGTGGGGATGAGATATAACGGAAAGATACAGAAAAAAAATGATTTGTTGTAGCAAACTAAAAATCGCGAAGCCTTTGGTTTCTGCAGCTCTCTGACTCCAAAATTCAGTGGCATTGTTTTCGTAAATTTTCACGGAACGCCAAACGCAAACGATGACCGTCTGAGACGACTTTCTGGAGCACCGGGAGCATATTAATGATTAGCATCAATAGCCGAATCGATCTAGCCATGCACGTCAATTCCTTTGCCAGTTTCACCGCAAACAAGTCTCTCAGTTTTAGAGCTGTCTTAATGAAACTTTGCCAGATCGAAGGAGCAATCAATCGCAAACGATATTGGTATAAAAAGATCTCCCAGTTGTATTTCATTGCAAACAGTTTTGGACACCGGGTATCACACAGTTGAGCAGACTCGATTGTAGCTTTCTAGCTTGTTTTCTTTTACTTGAGTGCAGCAATCCATAAAACTATCCAGCATCTGTACTTGATTTTATTTGGACTTCGTTTCGTTTTATTTTATTTATGTATTCCTCATTTTGGTGTTATCGTTAGCTTTTATTATTATATTATTTTTTCTTAGACCAAAACTGGTTTTCCGCACCCGGATGAAATGTGCGAGAGAGTCCGGTCCAAGTCGAAGAGCCGAAAAAAACTACGAGTGCCATCCAAACATCTGGCGTGTCGATTGAAAGCCCCGGGTCTTTAATTAAGATTTGAATTCGGTTGAGAATTGAATTTGCTTGGCTTTCAGGATGTTGTGAAGAGCCAGAGCCAGAGCCAGAGCCAGTCGGATCTGAATGGCTGGATGACAGCATGAATGAACGCCGCGGCGTTTACAAATACTTTTGATTATAAGCCCTAATGTCAACAAATTGCTGTGGAAATAAAAAAAAACGTACACAAAAGAAGCTAACCCGCATGTTTTGATTTTGGGATCGAACATCATTTGCGTATTTGGGACACCATAACTTGGCAATTGAATTTCCAATTCATTTTGTACTATTTTGTACCTTTTGTAGAGAGGTGACAGCTCGACATCTTTCCAAAAAGGTCAATGCAATAACTTTAACTTATAAACCGATGATTATTTTTGATTATTGTAAAATTTTGATTTTTTTATGCAAATCGGTAACTGTAGAGGAACAAGTAAAACATTTATCAACATTATAAACTTATTGAAGGCACTCAACGAATGACGCTATAAACAATACCTATAATGACGGGTGCACTAGAATGCTTAAGCAATTGGCAAAAACCTCTAGATTAGGTATCAACTCCAGTAATGAGATCAAAGGTCCCAGATACAACATGCCAAATCTATGAAAGAAGTATCTAGGAGTGATACTGGACCCAAAGCTCTCGTGGAAGTGCGACATCGAGGAGAAAGTCAGGAAAGTGCAACTTCGAGGAGAGAATCAGGAAAGCAAGTATTGCATTCTGCTCTTGCAGGAAAATATTACTGATATACGGGGTTTAATAGAGCCTACAATATCACAAAACTTACAAGGTTTCCGAGGAACGAGGGCTTTGAACCCGCCGCCCTGAAGGTCATTGTAGACATAATGCCGATTGACCTGTTCATCAAGGACACTGCGGCACAGAGAGCGATAAGACTAAATGATAGCAATTGCTGGATGAAACACAGCATAAGGCATCGCTTAATTCTTGACGGACTCACATCGATAGAAGACGAAAGTACGGATTGTATGATCACCCAACGAGGGAAGACTGGACTAGAGACAGAGTAACTAAACAAGATGAGGTATGACTACACCGATGGCTTTATAACAAGGCCAATATTTACTCAGATAGCTAAGCGGTTATCAAAGCTCTTACAACTTTTAAAATGAACTCACAGTTACTGGCAGAGTGCAAGCGTGCCGTAAATGAACTCGTCGCCCGATACAACAACTTTAAAATAGCCTGGGTGCCAAAGCACCCGGGCATACCAGGGAACGAAAAAGCAGAGGAAATGGCCTGGAATGGCTCGGTTGATCGCATCAATACAACAAGGATACCAATTTCGCTGCACCCGACCTAGTCAAGGAAACCAAAAAAACACTGATATCCAAAAGTAAGTGGGATATCAGTAGAATTACGACATCCTCCACTGGCAATTGGGCAATAGGATCGCACGAAAAGGAGATGAGGCTGCCCACAAAATGCAGGAGCTGCAAGAAATTGACAGAACAGGAGAAACCAGAGCATTCGCTCTGTCATTGTCCAGCATTAAACGGTACCAGAATGCGTCACTTGTATGCCTATTAGCTAGAATCGTTGACGGAAAGCGGCACAGCCACAACCGGGAAACAAAGGGCGTGAACCAAATCGCAGCCCAGTTCTAATGGGAGGCTGTAGTAGGAACCTTACAATTTTTTTTAGCAATCTGACAAAGCGGTAAATATAATATGTATAAGTAAATCAATTGAAAGTTGCCACACGTCGATGTTTTCAACATATATATTTATAATTAAATACAAATTTATACGATTTTATAGTAAAGTTTTTGAAATTTTATCAATTAAGAATTATTACCAATGATCCTATTATCAACTGCAAGGGTATACAAACGTCGCGGTGCCGAAGATAGTTTCCTTTCTTGTTCATATAAAGTTGACCATATACAACACTTTTCGTCTACGAGATATTACTTATCCCAGAAAGAATAACAGAACAGTCAAAAGGAAAAACGTATTAATACAGTCAGAGCTTTCTCATAAGCAAACACCGTAATCATTAATTAATATTATCACAAACTGTTTAAAAATTACTTATTGGTTCAAACTAGTTTTGTGTAATCTGCTTTTGGTCTGAAATAAATTTAAAAACAAAACAAACGAGACTCTTGAATATTGGTTCGCACTAGATTTTTTTTTGTATCGTCCTAAGCATTATCGCCATTCAAGAAAAACGTGCAATAGTAAACAAACCCCCCCCCCCACCAAATTTAACAATGTAAGATGAAAGTGATTTTTCTCTTACATCGACTCTAAATAATTAAAGATTTATTTTTCGGTAACATAACTTGTAAATATATCTTTACTTTAATTTAAAAAAGATTTGATTCTGTTTGTCGAAAGCTTTCTCTTTAATAATTTTAATATTTTACTTCCTATTATTAATCGACCTAAATTATATAAAATTCGTATTTATATCGTCATATAGTATTAAAAACTCCCCATGCGGGGAATCCCTGCGAAAAGACATCCATTGTACGGACCCGGCAATACAAGTCAAATGGGGAAGTACGATATCGATCGCCTGAGAATAAATAACAATAAAATAAATGAAACCAACGTGACAAAAGATACATTTACCGCTTATCAGGTCATTTACATAGTTGAACATCGTTGAGTTCGCCGCCCGTTTTTTGTGTATTCTTTGCTAAACAATTTTCGTTGTTTTAGTTTATCGAGTAATTACTTAAATGATAACTGCTTGCGGTGTATCGATTGACAATTGATGAACTACCGTTCGCGGCAGGGAAGTTTTGTTTTTGTCTTTGAGTCGGCGGGGGATTTATTCGTTCAATCAAATTGCCTGCCGGATAATTGCGATCAATAGTCGCTGCTGCTGCCGCTCGACTGGCTGGCTGACTGATCGCCGATTGTTTCGTCAGTAAATTGTTGACATGGCCCCCTTTTCCCGCTAGTACCTCCCCAATTTCACCTGCATCATCACACCGCTATCGTCATACCCCTGCACACACTGCAGGTCCATGCTTAAATTCACTTGGCAAAAAAAGTGTAAAGTTTTTGGTTATTTAAGTAATAACTCTCACAGTGGAATACCTCAAGGGTATCAGTTCAATCTAAAATCGCGAGTATTAAGTTCACTTTATTCTAAATTCTATTATTTGTATAAAAATGTACAAAATAATGAAATATAGACAAATACAATTCAATTTAATGATTAAATATCCTTAAATAATTGTTGTATAAAATGTACAAAATGAAAGGAATATTTTTTATATTATTTTAATATTAATTAAAACATTATTTTATAATTGTAATAAATATTTATATCCCAATGAATTAATTTTACAAAGAACTATGTTACATTTTAATAATACATTTAGTTATATAGCATCAAACATATTAATTTGATGCTAGTTAAAAAAAAAACGAAGTCATGTCAATTTAAAAATCGTCAATTTTAGAATCGGAAACATCTTATTTATTTATCTAACGTTTTTATGGAAGATATCTTTCCCCTTTGAAATTGAAAAACAATATCTGATTAGTTTCATTCAGATAGTTCGTTGTTAATAAAGAATATATACATACAATATATATTTTGTACAGGGTCGGAAATGACTCCATTCTGTTTTACTGAAATCATTATACCCAGAAAGGGTATACAAAGAAATTATAAAAGGTGGTTTTCCCCACTGTTCGTTGTTTTCAGTGCGGGTAAACCTTCAACTTGAACTAGAGACAGAGAGAGTCTCTAGTCGCAGAGCGGCGTTCAGTTTTGCACGCGATTGAAATGAAATTAGCAGCTGCAAATTGCAACATGAATTATTACGCCGCCGGCCCTTGGCCTTGGATACCTGCCTGGCTTTGCACCAGCGTCACCTAAATTATAACCATTTATACAGATGCAGCAATTTTAATTGTGCTAAGGGAAATTCGCAGCTTGCCGAAGCGCTGTGCATACTGACAGCTGCCAGAATCAGAAGAATGTACAATTAAAGTGTTGCGAACAGCCAGAAGGAGCGGGGGTGTACCACACAATCTTATCGCACAAGATGTGCATACTAATTGCATACGAGCATTTCGTCTGACGAAACGATTACGTTATTCTGAAAAAAAAAAGACAGCAATAAAGAACCCGAAACCGAAATTATCTACAGAAAAAAACGTGCATATCTCAGTATCAGATACAAAGATACATTGACAGACACGTAATTCTTCTAGCATCTCCATAAAGGTAAATACATTCTGCAATATGCATGAGTCATCCTGGTGAAGACCTATTCCGCTTAGACGTACTGGGTAAAAATACCCGGGAATATCCGGAAGTTTGCTGGCTGATAACTCGAAACGCCTGAGGGATATCACATTTGGGAAATTTACCAAGTAAATGTAACTTACCCAGAAATTGAGAGATAATTTGAATGAGGATGAAATACCTTTTCACTGTAAGTAGGACTTGGGAATTTCTTTATATTTTGTACAGAGTTTAAGATGTGCTATCAGTGAAAACTAATTTCGCGATTCAAACCTAGTCAATTGAAGACCCAAACAACTCTCGATTGACAAAGATAATCGGTTGGCTTCCTTCAATAAGTTCTTTGACATTACCTGGCCATGAGTGAATCATATATATGTACGTATTTAGTTGCGCTTGCTTTGTATCTGATCAGGCGAGAATTGGGCGTCATTTAAGAGGCGAGATTATGGTTATCGATCGATCGGAATCGTGTCCGCACATAAGTGGTAGCAATGACGTTAAGCTGAAACTCAAAATCAGAAGACACGGGCCTCTTTCCGTTTCCCACAATTTAACCACTTGAAAGATAGAATCGATGGAAATTTTGAGGATCCTATGGCGACTGTGCAGATGCTCTGCTCTTATTTTAAGGTGCGAATTAACCACTTTAAAGCACTTTAAGAAACAGCAATTAAACAATAGTTACCAAGACACTTTAGTTTGTATTTAAAAGAGACTTGGTTCCTGAACTTTTCTTTTAGTACTTTCTTTGTTCATATTTCTTTGTTCGTCACGTGATCTTGTACATCGTGATCCTAGCACATACCCGGGGCAATAAAGGGTATTCCCACCAAAGGTGCGTAAATGGCAATTGCGTCAGGTGCTTTACCCACGCGATCGAGGGGTATTGACTACTGCCCTTGTACTACCCCCGGGCTCCTGCGGCTCCTCCGACCATCATTTGCTACTCCAGGTCCGATTCCGATTCTCGATCCCCATTCTGTGGCATTATCAGTTGTCACGTAGCCCGCCGAAGTTATCTTTGTCATACAATCCACACAAACTTGATCTTGATGTGAAGTACCACAAGTGAAAACCCAAAAACCCCCAAGAGCCGAGGGAGAGGAGCTGAAACGGACACGGTCAAGACCTTGAGTGGAGCCTGTATTTACACAGAGCTATGCGAATCTAATCAATCGGGGACTTCAGCCGAAATCTCTATTTTTTAATTATACCATTTTCGCGTGTATTGACTGCGTAGAATCTCTCAAATTGGAACCCGAATCACTGGAACTAAATCTAGCCAGCTACAAAAATATAGCCTTAGTTTCCAGCTTAAAAGTTATATGTTTAACATTCAAAATAAACAAAAACCTATTTAAGTTTGTTCGAATGGAAAACTAAATAACCCAAGAATATAAGAAGCGCTGTAATTATAATCTTTGCAGTTTAATATATTAACCAATAAAAAAGAATAAATTATAATTCTTAAGTACTTTTGTGAACCCTCTTCAGAAGCAACACATCCCAACTCTCTGCGACTCGATTCTTATCACGTCGATTGCACTTCCAGTGTTTCTCATTTTCTTTTTTTTTTTTGGTTTGTGCAATTTTTCAACTGGTTTAATCATTCCAGCGGCGACGCTTTCCTGGTTTCAAATTTGGTCTTTTGAAGAGTCGAGACAAAAGCCACCGACACGCGTCATTTGCCTTGATTAGTATGTACTGTCGATTCCCAACCTCAGATACAGATACGAATACAGACACACAGGGAGAAATAGTCGATCAAAGTGTAGGAGTAATCCTCTATACTTTAATTCACATAAATAATTTTGATAAAAATGTAATGTAAATCGGCTTAGAATTCGAAACACATGTTCACATCTTCTTGGCATTTGGAAGATTGCTTTGAAAGTAATTAGTTTCTATTTCCTTTATAACCATTAAAGTTAAATATGTTATTATTTCAAATATATAATATAAGTTTAAGTGTAAAGATACGCCCCATCAACAGATACGGATACGAATGGTCAACGCGTTTATGTAATGTTTTAGTTGGGCGTCTCAAATGTTTTGATTCTAATTTATTTTTGGTGAATTGGCATTTGGCCTTGCCCCTGACCTTGGTGTGAACCCAACAATAATAACAACCAAAATAATAATACGTGATCGTTGACAAGTTAGCGCCACTGTCTGCGACTGACTGTATCTATTGGATCACCTCGTTATCGCCCCCAAAACAACACCACACAGCGCAACGCACACTTCCTCCCCACGAGCATTACAGCTCTGGGTTTGGAGTGCCCATCGATTGCCGATCGAAAGTTTCTCAATAAAATTACAAAAAATTGTCGGTCACTTATTCATATCATGAGAACTTATTATCTGCGAGAATTTCCCGCTGATACGAGTCTCTTTTATTTCTGCGATGATGTAAAAGAGATAAAAGAGAGGTTCCCGAAGGCAATTTTATATTATTGCAATTAAACTTTTTTCAGAAGAGATGTGTAAAATTAAAGCCAACTATTGAATACAGAAGTCGTTATTATCATTTCTAACTTATCTTACTATCTTGACAGTAGCACTATTCCAATTTATTGTCCATTGGTAGTAGTAATAAAAGCTGTAAGACTCCAACACTATTTCTTGGTAAATCTTGGCTGATAGGTTGGGAGGCGAAGATATTTATTGATACTGATACAAGCACGGAAAAATGTGTAAAAATTAGTTGTTGCTAGACAAGACAAATCGAATTGGTCCCGGTTCACTAAAGGTTTGGGAAAGAATCGAAAGAACCGCTCAATATCCCTTTTTCTTTTTGATTATTGCTCTAATTCAGGGAAATAATTGCTAGCTTGATACAAATTTCAAACAATGTCTTCTGTTAGTTTTCCCTATCATTTGATAAAAAAAATAGATTATAAGAGATCCAATTGGTATCTGCAGGGGTATGGAAGCTTTATCGTTTGTTCTTTAAATGTATTTGACTCCTCTCTCTTTCTGTGCAACTTTGCCTGCAACTCACAAGCAAGGCATCAACAACAGCTTATTGGTTTAAGTAGCACTCTGGATGCAAAGCCAAAAGAATATGTATGGGTTGTGCATAATTTACGAGCTCTGTTCGATAAATATATTTACCATAGGACACAGCACACGCCTAGTAACATAAAAATAACCAACGAAGCAACAATATTTTAGGGCCGTAATACCCATATCTGCTGCTGTTTGCCAGTAGCCATAAATTTAATTCGGTTCCCCGACGATATGATCCGTCTTAAATGTTGTCAAAATCAGTTTCGGATATTTTTATGATCTGTGATAGAGCAATGGACATGGCCGTTTGATAATACGCAGTAGAACTATCGAGTTGGGGCAGGGAAGGCTCACTTTATGGGGCACTAGGAATCTGTTTACCACCGCCATGAGTTGTTTTGCCTCCCGGTTGACCCAATAGCAGCGTAAGGCCTTCGAAGAAGTCTTACTCATTCGGCTTAACTCAGGCAATCGACATCGGTGTTATCGGTTGCAAATAACGATATTATCTGGAAACGCGTGAGTCTAGACTCTAGACTTATTCTTATCGCTGGCATTAGGGGGAAACCTCTCCATCCATGGCGAAAAAAACAAACAATTCAAACGAATTGCGACGGAGCTTAATTGTTTTACAATGCTCGCCTCGACTAAAGATGATCATTTTTGTTTTTATCTCGTATCTGATAACTCAATTCTCGGAGGGCAACCGACCATAAAATTCGTTCGGCAAGCCGAAAACAAAGGCGAGCAATAAAACTCAATTGTAAATTTCATAAAATAACCTAATGACAGTGTCAACAATTTGCGGATTGCTCAAGGAGCTTTCAGCCAGCCAGAGATGTAAAGCGATAAATAATACCCAAAATAGGTGGTCGAATTACTAAACAACTAAAAAGGGTTTGGCTGGCGTAACCAACTATTATATTTGTTTTTTCTTTGAGTCCATAAATTACAAAAGGGGTAATATGAAACTACACAATTGATGTAATTTTATAATTTAATGTAATGTTATTAAAAAATTATTTTTGGTTTCCCCAATGGCCAGGCAACAAACAAAATTCTTTTTAAGGTTTTTTTTTGTTTCAATTTATAAATTGGGGTTTCACATAAATATTTAAGCTAATTATTAGTTTTCAACGATATTTAGTCATACATAAGAACTTAACATATATTGGAGGTGGTTGGTAAAGGTAAATAGATCCTTTACATTCCAAATATGAAATTGAAAATCTAACACTGATGTAACTATATTTTAATATTTCATACAAATAAACTACACCAGAGGTACTTACTACCTGCGAGGATTTTAAATATAAGCGCCTTCTATTATTAAAAAAATTAAAGCTCAATAATGAAGTTAACCTTATAAACGACCAATGTAAATCCCTTTATTTAGTCAAAACAAATTCGAAAAAAAAACCTCAAATCGATCGCGAATCCAATCGATCTGAGTCACACGAAACACCAAGCAGGCGTCAGAATTGGCTCATCATAATAAATGTCAAAAATTATTTGGGCAAACATTTTGTAGAAAAGCAAACAAACAATTCTGTATTCATTTTGTCACCTTCCCTGGCTCCCGCCTCTCTCTCCTATGGGCATCTAACTCACTAATTCTTTAATGCATTCGAGTTCTCAAAATTTCCGATCAGCAGTACAGACATACCTGGCTCGCTTGAGCTGTCGTCATCGCAGGTGTTCACGAGTCGAGCGTACCCGCAGTAGGGGCTGCGCCCACTGTTCCGCCCCAAAAACATATCTCGGAATCAGGAGTTCTTCTCGCCTAATGGAGGTTAAGGGACTTGATCTCCCCGAAATAATGTCAACACTTGCTCTATATATAATTGTTCATTTTTATTCCCCCAACAGATTCTCAAAGTCGACTAAGTTCTGGCTGGCTGAGCCGCAGTTTCTTATTTGGTGTGTCGGATCGACTTCTCTATATAAACACATGTGTTATGGCCCCTGAAATGCGGTAGTTTCGTTTAAAAAAAAAACTGTAAAAAAGTGAACTTGAGCAGATATTTCCTAGACTTTAAATGTATGTTGTTTTTTATCAGTATACAAATTATTTAGGGATCTTCGCAATGGATACGAAATGATTGCGAACCAGTTGCCTATCCAAAGCCTTCTGCTCTCTCTTTAACAAGATCTTTACGTAGTTAGGGATTCTGGTACCGGGTATTTCACCGTCGAGCACAATCGACTGAAGCGTTCTTAACTGTGTAAATATCCTACTAATGTATTTGTACATATCTACATTGGTATTATCTTACTCGTGTACCTTAAATTCACTTAATTAAATTCTTGTAGGTCAGAATTTGTAATTTATAATTTATAAAGGTGCGGATAAAGTTATTAAATATAGTCCGAGCTTTAGTAGTTCGAATGTGGGAGAATGAATAGACTTAAATTGGCTTTTCGGCGTCATAAAGCGAACCCAATTAATTTATTTATTTCATATAGCCAATTGGCAGGAGAATTCTAATTTCTAAAGAGTCGCCAAAGACAACAAATGACGTTGTCTGTTAACTGGAAGCCATAGATGAGGTGTTAATGCCAATATTGACAGATTGTTTACCACGCAGCATGCAAGCCACCGCTGACGTCATAATGAGCGATTTAAGTATTTAGAAAGCCCTCGACATCTACACACACGCTGCTCACGATTGTCGCTGAACGGAGTTCCAGCTGCCCCGGATATATACAATACATATAATCGAGGTCAGAAAAAGAGAACCTAAATTCTAACTCATATTCTTCTCATATTTTGTCAAGAATTTGTTGATTAAAGTTATTAATTAAAAGCCATTTACATTCACTATTACCTAGCCAAACTAGTTTTTCAAATTATTTAACTCACTCTTAATGCATTTTGGTAGGCATTTAAATAGCTATTTTTATGGACGCAGCTGTTCTGTGTCAGAGTGGGCCCTTGAGCGCCAGAGAGGCGATATTCTTTAGCGCCCTGCGGCTAAAAAGCACTCAAAGAGAATGATTGAATGCTCATGCGCGCGACTCTCGAACAACCGCCATGTGCTGCTGCCGCAAAAAGACGGAGAGCAGAAGGGCAAAAGGGACAGAAAAGTAAGGGAGAGGAAAAGGAGAGAACGACGGTAAAAATGCAATTGCAACTCGACAGAAACTGTTTATAAACAATGCAGCGAACAATAATAATAAACGAAACGTTACTTAGGTTAAGTTATTCCATTCACGATTCGTTGAGCAAGCCATAACCGATAGAAGCTATCGGTTATGTTGCTCAATGCTCGAATGCCATTTGTTTGCATGGCTGTCCATTTCACAGACGCGGTCACCTCAACAGCTATTAATTGTTTGAATAGTCCACAACCAAGTTGGAAGATATTAAAAGATTAAAACATAACCTAGTAATCTGATCTGTGCAAATCGTGGGTTGCGATTGTCCAAATATTGAAATTGAGCTACTAATTGAGAGCGCACACAAAAAAACATTGACTATTCGATTACAACATAACCAAACTTTCGAAGTATATATGTATGGTACATGTAAATACATAAATAAAAAAATTTGACCCATCTGCATGATATTAATCCGAAGCGTTCTGCCAAAATTGTCCAAAGTTGCCTCACCAACACTGCAATTGCAGTCACCTGACCTTAATCCATTCAACATTATGAGGGAGGATACATGATACATGAAATCTAATTGAAAAATATCCTTAATGACTGAATAATTAAGAAGCAATGCTTCTATTGCAGTTTAAATAGTTTTAAATATAAAACAAAATTCAGCAATGAACAAATTTGTTATTCAAACAAACAAAAAACAATAATCTGATCAATAAAATACATCTTTAGGTAATGACTAGATAACTAAAAAGCAGCGCTTTTATTTAAGTTTAAATAGTTTAACATACATAAAATAGCAAAAAGAAAAATGAATTAAAATTAACAAATTTGTTATTAAAACAAGTAAAAAATAATCTTATCAATAATATAATTAGCAAGCCGAATAATATCACTTTGAGTTTACATTTGCAACTGTGCCACCACTTAAGTGCGCCGCTGTATCCCATAACTCATATAAAAATTATATAAATCTTTATTCTAGCTTAATATATATCTAATAAAGCTTTAATATTGAACGAGACTGTCCAATTTATGCAACCAACCAAACTTCTCATAAGCAGCTGACAGCGCTGAACCGTTAAGCTTCGTCATCTGGCAATGGCAATGAAAGTGCAACTGCAATTTCAAGTTGCAATTGCACAAAACACAAAAAAGAATAATACAGCTGGCGTGTTTACACAAAATAAACAAATGGAAATAAGACAACAAGGTAACAAAGTCAGTCAAGTAAAGTCGCGGACCAACTCAAGCAAGAAGTTCCAACTATTTAGGTTAAGCAGTGCTCCGGTGTTTGAGTGCCCTGGCCGCTACTTTGGCCTTAAACTCTGCACATTCAGGGCCAGACAAACAAATTAAACATAATTAAATTAGGTAATTAGTGTACGGGTAGGGTAAAGAAAATTAATAATTGAAATTAAATGAATTGCTGCGAAATGCATTTTACTGCAGTCTTATAATAGCGTGCAGCAAACTATGGGAAGAACAATAAAAGATGTCAAAGCGAAACGCACAGATAAACTAAAATAAAACAAAAGAATCACAATGAGGGAGATAGACAGATAGACATATAAAATGTATTAAAATAAACAGCGATTAAAATAAATTTCACAGTAGTGCGAATTACAATTTCAGGCATTACATTCTGCAATTATACAATAACATCAGAAATTACACAAAATGAAAATAAATTCCGAAAGCCGAAGTTTGTATACCCTTGCCACTGCAAAGAAGTCGATTTTAGCCAATTGGAAATCATGGAGATATTTAAATATGTTAAAAACATCAGCTATACTTGTTATTCCATATTTATTTTCCGATTGTTCCTAGTATAAAAGGGTAGAAATTGACTCCCTTACTGTGTCATGTTATGTTAAATAATTACTATCAAGCAAAAAAATTTATTTGTTTACGGTAAAACATTAATTTATTTTCAAGTTGTCATGAGAAATAAAATTCGTCCAGAGGCGACAGGAAATAAAGCAAACTTAAACAATAATGTGCAAGCATTAGTGTGGAGTGGGGTTAAAGCAAATCGGGGATAATACGAAAACAAGGCAGATAAGTACAAATAACAAAAATAGCTTACGTATGGGCCTGCGGCGCATGCGGGTCTCGTTTTTCTCGCCGCCACTGTTGGCGCCGCCACTATTAATCGGCTGCATCTTGCGACTGACAAGTTATATTTATTCGATTCGTGTGGCAAAGCAGATACATATGCGAAAAGAAATAGAAAAGAACCAAAAGAAAAGCAAGAATTTAAGTAACAAAAATATATTTTAAGCAAAGCAATCCATTATTAAGGCAATTTGTTTGTTTTGTTTGTCGTTTGCTTAATCAAAATGACATTTAGAGGTTAAAATAAACAAATAAATACACTTTTAATGTAAACTAAATATTGTTGGTAAGGTTGAATTTTTTCCAGGCTACATACATATGTAATTCTTAATTTTATACAGTGTAATATTGCCTTAATTTGAATTGGAAACTATAGCGGCAACAGTAACTATCGCTTCGCTGGAGCTTGCCCAATTTTTGGTGACAGCACTGTTGGTTCACTTGTGTACAGATAACAGCGACGTCAAAATTAACCGGCTCGACGTCGCTGTTAGTGACAAACAACAACTAATTTTGGCAAATACATTTCTGGTTCCCTTCTCTTGGCTTGCTTCTTGCTGCTCTGTTTTGGGCTGCTGCTTTATTCGAAGTTCTTCTTTTCGTTACAATTCCCCTTTTTTCTGCACAGACGCGACAAGCTCAATGTTCGAAGGCAACTGAAAGCAGCAAACGGAAATTCTCTGGCGTCGACCGGCAAACAAAATACAAACGCAGCAGCAGCAACAAAAGGCACTTTCTGGCTGTTCTCATTTTCAAAAACGACTGTGTCGCATATTTTTCTCAGCATTCGCAATCGTGAAATTTAGTAAGTGACTGTCGACAGAATCAATGATTTTAAATGCCGTTTTATAAAAATTCTCGCCATAAATATATCACAAGTAAACACGCATTAAAATAAATAAAATAAATAAATAAAATACATATATGTATGTATGTTTGTGGTTTTACAATCTGTTTGAATAGAGTGACACACTTTCTTAAAGTGTATAAAAATCAGGCAGAGTGTAAACGATTTTAAAAGTAGAGCCGTAGTCTTGGTCGGACTTTCATATGTACATCGAGTGCTAGAAGCACTAACACTACAGCTAAGTAGCAAGATTGTCACTATTAGTCGAAAACGGTTATGGGAATTGCCTTTTTATATCACATACAGCGTTAAGTCGTGATTGAACGACACATGTCAAAACCGTGGACTGATCGAAACAGGGCCAACAGCGAACTTATCTTTAAACTCATTTTGCTCCCTCACTCAAACGAAAGATAAGATAGGCGGGAGAACAGGATAGTTGTATAAGCAATATCGATAAGGAGGTCGTCAATATATTATTGAATTTAATCAATTAAATGTTTGCAAAAACAAAAGTTGCGACCGCAAAGCACTTGGCAACTCTGGAAGTTCGAAGGTCGCAGACGTCGAGACGACTTTGCGAAAATGCTCGAATAACCCATGACATTGACCTCAACACCTGACCGACACCGATAAAGCATGGCTGTGCCGACAAAAAGTCCAACCCGAAACTATTTACATATATCGTACACATGTCATTAAAAACTTGACCCAGTTAATTTAAAAAAACGTAGAATTCGAAAAAGGAGACGAAAATTTCATTCAAGATTGTGGGAAAGAGATGCGATGTAAACAAATCAAACGGGGGAATGGGACAGGGCGACACGCGTTCAACAAACTTGATTAACCGTTTATCGATTCGCACACACACGCGAGCGAGCGAGCAAGAGTGATGCCTAAAGGGGAGGGGGGGAAACACGTGCTTTGTCCCTCCTATTGATTTTTACCAGCGCGAGGGAGACAGCTTGGAAATACTTCACTTCGTCGCACGGTTCTTTCTCGCTCTTTCCAATTTCATAACGGGACGAAAGACTAGAACAGGACCTTTTCTTGTTCTTTGTTTGGCCACGTGTTTTTGTTGTTGTTAATGAGCGATTCGATTCGATTATATTAGTTAGTTATTATTTTATTGACTGTTTGGTTATGTTTTGACTTGATTTGACATAAAGGAACTACCAAAACACAAAAAAAAATTCGGATAGTATTGCCGCTGAGAGATGGAAGACAATATAATGATAGAGTAGAATGGATGAAACACCGAGACAAATAAAACACTCACAATACAACTAATAACGACAATTAACAATTGAAATTTGAAACGAAAAACGGGAAAACAATAGACACACGCACACACAGCCACTCACATCTCTTCCAGACAACTTTAGTCGCGGTAACAGCGCGAACTTTAAGTTTACTCCTGGCTTCATTGACTTGCAATTTCAAACTGAACCAAAGCCCAGCGGACAGACAACAACAAGGCGTGGAAAGCGCGGTGTCGACATTTTCCACCCCCTAGGAACACCCAGCAACAACAGCAAAACAAGAACGCCGAAAAAAAAACTCTGGCGCTTTCAGAGATGACATTAAACAGATGTTATGCTTATCGGAGAAATCGATAGGCCCGATACGCCACTTCCTTGAGCGTTAGGAAAGTTTCGTATTTAAATTAGAAGTCTCCTTGGTATCTCTCGTATGATTTTGTTTAATGCTCCGGCAACCTTGTTGCAACCGTCTTATTGGAATGTTTAATATTTTTACTTCTCTGATATCCAACTCGGATGAGCTTTAGAATGCCTTTCATGTGTACTTATTTTCTATTTTTATTTACAAAACTACTTACTTGTATCGAGTGCATTTTTAGTGCATTTTTATCAATTACTTAATTACATTTTATTCAAATAATAGGGATAAATTAAATAAATAATTTAATCAATGATTAATGTATATGTACATTTTTAACTATTAAGCCCGATAGGGTTTTCCCACAGAGCTTACATCTGCATCCCCCATCCGTTGAACAGATGGGCCATTTTGCCGTTCCGATATTTCAAATTTTGTACCGCGTCTGCAAGAACTTCTCACTTTCTGCCGATCGCTCCTAATTAAATAAATCAAACGTTCAAGTTTTATGTTCGTTTTAAAATGGATTATACTTTTTGTTGCATGTTGAGTTGTCCTTAAATGTTAGCACACAAATTGTTTTAATACACCTTTCCTGGCCCCTGCCCACCTGATGTGCATCGGAGTATATCGTTAAAAAACACTTCCTTCCCGATCAGAGCTAAGGATATGGCTTATAAATGGCAGAAATTTTGTATTTTTTGAAAATAAATAATAAAAATATCTGAATTTGATGTGCGATAAACGTGTTGGCGATAGTTTTTCGGTTCAACAGATGGCAAGGAACAATTGAAAACATGGAATTTAAAATATGGCGCCAATGGTATAAACATGCTAATAAGCTTGGCCCCAAAATGTTCCCAATTGCTAGTATTTAATATAAAACGCCAACTTCTACTATATTGTATAGCTTTTGGGAGCCTATGCCACCACGCAGACTCTTTGGGGCATTTGCCTAAGTAATTGATAATTGATATCATCATTCATTTTACTTTTGTTTATGTTTTCGTTGTGGCACAGCTGATCGATAAGCTGTAGTCGGATGTCGGATGTAGATGTAGCTTTGTGGGAACATGTAGCTTCACATCTGCTAAAAATCCCAACTGTTTCACACAGACAGTGTTAATTAAAATATTAAGACAAATTTAATTGAAAACCAGGGTATTCCCTAAAAGTACCTGCAATGCATCAAAATATATATACATACATATATTTAAGAAATACAAAATGTTTCATATATGATATTTTACATCTATTAAATAATATTCATCGTAATTGTAATTATAGTTTTATATAAAGTAGAAAATATTAACCTTTGTAATGTTTCGGTTCAATTATATGAAAAAGGGTTACAAACTTAAATTATTCAGGGTATTTCCCTGTTCGACTTAATTTTCATCTATCCTATTCCAGTTCCACTGGATAATATCGATAAATTTCCAAGCTATCGTCAAGCGAGCTCTTTTCTTCGTCTAGTAGAATCAGTGCTCAGCAGATGCAATTGGAAGAAACTTATTTATTCTGGAAGTGCAAAAGCGAATGCAAGTGCGACAGTGCGGAGGGATAGGAAGAAGGACAAAATAAATCCGACAGCCCTTACAAACCGTTTCGTTTTTTTTTATTTTTAATATTTTCGTTAAACACTTTTTACGCGATCACTGTGTGCCGGTCAACGCTGAAGTAAAGTCCTATATATATATTTATTAAATCCCTGTGTTTTTTCTCTTCGCTTCTGAAAATTTTTACGGTAAGTGCAATAAGTGTTGATATATAGAAACATATATTTATATATATATATGTGTATGTATGCATACTTTATTTTCTTTGCCCGACTTTCGTTCCTGGCTCCGTTTTGCGTAAGCTTTGGTTAGCGCGTCGCCATATTGAACTTGCTCGCAACTATGGCCATCCCACTCTAACCTTTAGTTGTTCCCACTGTAAAAAATTAGTTTTGCTTAATTTAATTGGTGTTTCAAAAAATGGTCAAGTTGGACACAATAAAGAAATAATTGTTATTTGAGTCTAAGTAGTCATAATGTAAAAAATATGGGATAATATTAAATTTAATATTTGATAAAGAGCTCCCGTGTACAATTTCTTTTCCCACGCACCTGATCAAGTCTGTATGTTCATACATACTTATGTATGCATGTATGTACGTACAAGCAAGTGGTTAAAGCCCGTTACTCGATAAGAAATCTAATTTTGAGGTTACAGTTAAAATTGTGTATCTATGTATGTACGTATGAACTAATGTATGTATGTACAATGTACATACATACATATATCAATCCAATTTTCCCACGGAGAGATTTTTTAGTTGTAATATGTTTGTTAGGATATGGCTTACTTTAATTGAAACATAGAATAGAAATTAGGTAAACAAATATTACTAACTAATTCAATTAATTCATGTTCATTAATGTAATAACTATGTAGATGAGGCCAATTCCTTCCAAGCTGTCGGGCTACCGAGTCGTTTTTTTAAACCTTTGAAGGGGACTACAGTTTCAGTCAGAAGTTGGCAACGCAGTGAAAGAGTCAACCTATAAAATAAATACACATGAATACATATGTATTCTCGATCAGCATTAAAAGCCAAGTCAGAAAAAAAAAACAAAAAATGTAATGAAATGAATTCGTACGTCAAATTCGGCCAAACAAAAGGCCCATATACATAAGTATATTTATAATATATATTATATTAGATATTTTTATACCCTTGCAGGTTAATATTTCAGTAAGAAGTTTGCAACGCAGTGAATGAGACCTTTTCGACCGTATAAAGTATATATATTTATGATCAGCATCAACAGCCGAATCGATTTAGCCATGTTCGTCTGTCCATCTGTCTGTTTCTACGCAAACTAGTCCCTCAGTTTTAAAGCTATCTGAATGAAACTTTGCAGAACGGGCTGAATCAGACCACTATATCATATAGCTACCATACAAATGATCGACAAATTTTAGTAACTTGGCTGCATTTCAACATATTTTAATAAGTTTATGATTTTATGATTTTAGATATGGCCATTTCTTATTATTTCAGAATTTCGGTTTTAATTTTATAAAAATCGGACGACTTTATCTTATACAGCTATAATATAGGAATAGGAAAGATCGACATATTTTAAGAAAACTATTATAACTTGGCTGTTTTTGTTATACCCTTGCAGGGTATTATAATTTCAGTCAGAAGTTTGCAACGCAGTGAAG
>JAEIIJ010018446.1:0-34780 GCA_018904815.1 Drosophila ogumai | reverse complement strand
CAAATACAAGATAAGGATAAAATATATATATATATAAATATATTGTTAAAATCAGTATTCTCAGTGCACCTGACTTAGGCTCCAAAGACCCATCGCCTGAGCCATCTTGCTCCGCTTCACTTTGATGCCGATAATTTAATTCATTGAATATGAAGATAAATTGCGATGGCTTTCTCATTCTGCATTCGGAACCTTTTCCAGAATTTAAATGACTTAAACTTTTAGGAATCTTGATTGCTTTGATAACAGACCTTGTCGCTATTTCGGTTAATTAGTTTTGCTGCGAAAAGTGTACCAACGCTGTTCAGCATCTCCTTTAACATAGATATTAAAGCCTTAAGTTAAATGCTTCAAACTTTTCGCAAAGCTTTAAGTGTTCTGCGATAAGTTGCGAAGATAATGCTAAGGCAGGCCAAAAGGGAAAACACAATGAAATACGAGCAAGATTGTGGACAGGATCCTAATGGCCAATTAGATTGCCCAAATTGTGATAACTTATCCTTGAAACAAAACTGGAAAAGCTCTGGGGTTTGACTAGATATTGTCTAATGGCTTATTTATCAGCAAAAAGTCATAAGAGTCGTTGTTTTTCTTCACAAACACACAATTAAATTGAGATATAAATTCTTCCTGATGACCCGCTGCGTTTTGAATTTTATTTATGCATACCACTTTGTTGTGTTAAACTTATTTTAATTTATAGCTTCTGGAATAGATTTACTAAGCATAAATTAATGATTGGCTTCAAGTTTAGTGCAATCAATTTGTGAATTTATGGCCTTTATTTTTTATTTAAATATTTACATTTCTAAAACATATGCGACATTAAAATAGTAAACTTCCATAAAATCTTATCTTCTTAAACATTTTCTCATATTGACGTAATTCTTTTTACACATTCAATTTAAAACGAAAAAAAATTAAAGCTCGGCCAAGAAAATTAAATTCCAAACTTGAAAAGAAACGAAGAAACAAAATTTAACGCGTAATGAGAATGACACCAGCACCACAACAGAAGGCAATCTGCCACGCCCATTCCCTGCCGCTGTGTATCGCATTACCAATAACAACAAAAGCCAATCCCCAATGACTACCCTGCCGCCATCCATAAATTTGACATTTTCACATTAATTTAATGCAAAAAGAAAACAAAAATTTTGGTAACAGAAAAGGAAAGAAAAGGAATCCGCCTTGACGTCCTTGCCAAAAGCTTTGGGCGAATTTAAATGCAGACGCCATTTTCTATTAGTCCACACATTAAATTTGATGGCGCTCCTTCTTATACAAAAAAACAATATCCTGCGCCAGGACACGGCACAGCCACACCCACTCATCCTGACTTAGCTCCCGAAAAAGTTTTGCGAGCCCAAAATAAAAGCAAGCAAAACAGAAGCCGCCGCTCCTTGCTCCTTTGGCTGTCATCTTCGTCCTTTCTGCAGCTGACAGAGCCCAAAAAGGAAGGAACTAAGACAGAGACGGCAAAACAGAAAAGGAGAGTTTGGGTATTATAGTTCTGGCCAAAATAATAGCATACTGAATGTCTCAAATCAAGCTTTGTCAGTTTCCGAAGTTTTTTTAACAATTAAATAATAATAATATGTTCTAAAGCTAAGCAATTTTTAAATGTATAAATAAAATCGTAAAAACAATTTTAAAGAATAGATTTAAAATCGTTTAAAAAAGTGTCTAAAATATTCCTGCGATAAAAGAAAAATAAACGGGAAGTAAACATTTTGAGACCCTCATATCTGATGGGTGAATTACAGCAGTAAATGGCTTGGACACTAGTATTTTGACCCCAAATGTATAAATGGCAGCGGATGAAAAGCCCCAACAACAAAATCCCTCTAAGGACTCTACTTTTTTCAGCTGCTCTGCAATTTGAAATATTTTGCCAGGCACCGCCCCAAAAAAGTTACTTGGGATATATAAGGGATGGGAAATGTTGGAGCAGCGCCCCAAAATGATTATTTTTCATGCTTTCTCATTTCATTTTACTGCCTTCGCACAAACACAGGCAAACATAAACACACACACTCACTGAAGGTCTGAAACTTTCACAATAATGCTGCCTTGGGGGTTGCTGCCTCTGCTCTGCCGATGCCGCTGCGCTGCCAGCTGCGACGCCCCCCAAGGGGGACGAAATAAGAAGAAGCACAAGCCTCACGTGCGCTGCCAGCAAAAGCAGCGACGTCGGCAGAGCGTCATCAGCATTGTCTGCCCTTGATTTTATCGATTTTCACACCCACCCACCCGGCGTCCTTTGGCCTTTTTCGGCTGCTGGCAGCGACGTCAGCGGCTTTCGGAAACCAGTGTTGCCAGTCTTAAACTAAATATTTCCAAAATTATTTGCTGGATTTTAATTTAGAATTTGTTATTTATAATAATTAAAAAATTATTTGAATAATATTTATTACCTAAATAATATGTAACTTATTTAAAGTTAGCGATATTTTGTTTGATAGTAGAAAAAAACTTATTAAACAGTGGCCAGGACTCCTTAAAAACACAAAAATTTCAATTTTCTCACAACTTTTGAATACATATTTTCATTAAGTTACACCTTATCATCAATCATCAACATTATTATAAATATGATTAAAAAAATATATATTTTTAAATGATACTTTATAATTTGTTTGTTTTACTTTTCCAAAGTAGGTTATATTTAATAGATAACGCTACTCGTTCAGTGTGGCCGTATTTGGCTAGAAAATATCTAAATTTGCAGAGCATCCCAATCTCTCTTTCCTTCTGTCTCTTTTTCCCTAACTCCCACTCTCACAAGTGGCGCACACAAGCTAAGCTTTCTGTGTATTCCCCGGCCGGCTCCTTCCCTTTCAGTCTCTCCCCTGCTGCTAACCATCTCGCTTGCTCTGTGTTTTCGTACATTATATGCTTGGTTTTGTATTTTATGTGCTGACTGCCGCCTGTTTCGTTATTTATGGCATTTAACCCCACACGAGGGTCGAACCGAACACCGCCACCCGCACCCCGCCACCACCCACTGCCACCCACTAGCACAACCAGCCACTCACTGAAATTGCTTTATTCAACCCAATATATATGTTGTACATATATATATACACACACTTTGATAAATTTACATGCAGAAAACGTACGCTTTAATCTTTTGCCGGCAAATACCTTTTTGCAGCATTTAAATTCGCAAAACGTTATCGACCATTTTTTGGTGCGTTTAAGTTTCCCATTTTTCGACGTTTAAGTGACCAACGCCCTCGTTTCCATTGCTCTCTCTTTCTCTATCTCTGTCTTTCTCTCCGCTGAAATTGTTGTCGGAGGTCCAAAATGAAAATGGATTTTGCAATTAATTTTCAAATGCTTTGCTAGTTTTATTTTAGTTGATGTTTGTGCGACTATAGTGTGTTTGGTTGTTTGTCTTTGCATGTGCAGGTGCATTTTGTATTTTGTATTTGGTATTTTGTGTGTGCTTTCGAGAGCTGACCAACTTAATTTATACGTTTTGTGTTTTAAAGTGAGGCAATCAATGGCAAATGCAATTGCTAAAGGGAAACAAACGCTAAATTTTATTGATATTCGAGCAAACAGAAATTTTCAGTTAAATAATCAAGTAATTGATAAAGAAACTTACATGTTTCGGGTCTATTTTGGTATTGAAATATATAAAATAAATATTATTATAATTGTTATTATTATTTCATTAAAAAGAAGAATGTTAATTTTGTTTTCATAATGTGTGGAAATTCTTTTTATAAAAGAAATACTTATGCATTCATACATTTTTCCTCCATTGGTGCAAAAAAAATTATTAAAGAAAAACAATAAAAGGCAGAGAGAAAGTAAAGCCAACCAAAGTCAACATCCATTTCCACATATTTTCCTCTTTTTTTAAATAAAGATTTATATAAAGGCTAAAAAGGTTTTCGTGATGTTGCAGTAAAAAAAAGAAGAGATTTTTTTGTTCTTAATGTTCTTACGTAAACGAGAGTGTGGGCTCAAGCCCAAAAGCCATAACAAAATTGTACTATAGAAGACGCGAATAGGAGATTCTAAAAGAATGGTGTAAGTAGTCAGAGTTTGTTTTTTTTTCTGTGTGGGTGGTTTTCAGGGTGTGTTCCTCCAAAAAGGGGCAAGGCCCGTTTATTTTTTGTCTTCGGATTGCAAATTGAACAGGCATTGTGGTAGAGGGGATGCGAGGAAAGATGTGGATTGACCCGATTATTTTATATATTTAATATTATATTAAAATTAAATTATGAATCTACAAATGTACAATCTTCCCCTGAAAATACTTAAAGAATTGCACATCAACAACACATTTAATCGTTGGTTGTAGGAGCCCATAGTAACCGCACATTACTCACAAATCCCGGTGCCAGACCAATAATTTCTCAGCTGTCTCTGGCTTCTGGTCTGGTTTGCTTATCAGATCGTACCTAGCACCTCTTGTTTGCTATCCAAAACGAGTGTGTTGCCCCCTTTTTGAGTAGATGAGCGAAAGACAAAGGCTAAAACAAAAACTGTCTACAAACCGGAGGGAACACGCCCAGTTTAGTCAAAAGGCTATTAACACCATTAAACGGTAAAACGCCGAGAATAAGGGAACCAGGGTCTGCGGACAGACAGTTCTATAACTTAAGTTGGGTGTGGTTCAGGTTTCAGCCTTACCGTTCCGTGAAAATCCTCAGAAGAGTGTAATAAAATGCGAGTCGCGTGCTAAGGCATCATAAATATAAAACTCACAGGAAGACGCAACTTAACCCTTCGTAAAAACCGCCCCTGACCTCGCGACTTTGCCCCCTTTCCCTTGTTGCCACCAATAAAATTCCAAGGTAAAGTTCTTAAAGAGTGCAAGGCACTTGAAGTGAAATGTAAACATGACAAACATGTCCTTAAACTTTTTACCCCCAATGTGATGTGCTGTGTGCACCACCGTCTCTTTCTTGGTCTTATTTCCTGTCCCACTCTCAACTCAAGTCGCCTCAACTCAGCTCAACTCAACTCATTCATCTCTTTCCACTCGACGTCGTCGCGACTTTGCTGCCTGTGTGTTGACAAGCCCTTTTTTTACGCTCTTGCACTTTTATTTATGCGATAAAAATAAAGCGATAATAAATGTGGCGGGACACAAGCGAAAAGTTATTGCACTCTCCTCCCCGTCTTTTTCTCTTTCCCCGTACCCCTGTCTCTGGCCCTGTCTTTTGCAGCAACAGCTGTTTGACTTAAGAAAGTTGCTGCAGCAAAAGTTCAATTGCCTGAAAACCCGTTCCGCCTCTCCTCCTTCGTGCCACTACTGCAGCAATGCATTTGCATTATTTATTAGCTGTGACTGTGCTTCGCTTCCAATTTTGCATTTGCTGTGTTGCGTAATATCCGCTGAGCAACTCTGGCCGCTCAAGGGAGAGATAGCGATAGCGGGCAGTAGTGTGAGAGCGAAAGAGGTAGGTGTAGGTCAGGTCTGGTTAAATATAAATAATTGTAAGTGTAATTTAAATCGATTTAATTGATGACGATATTAGAAATGCACACTTCAGGAAATAAAGTGAGAAATTATTCGTAATAAAGGGTTTAAATATCTTTAAAATATTATATTTCCATCTAAATGCCTCAATAAATCTAAGTAATTATTATTAATCGGAAAGACTTCCACACCAAGTTGCTTCCACATTTTGCCAGATGTTTGAATTTCCCTTTGATTTGCATGCGAAGTTCGTTTAAAATGTGTTTCCCACTGCCACCTCCACTTTAAATATAATGATACTTGATTGTATAATAATACCTGCACTATTGATTTAAAGGTAATTTGCGAGGAACAAGAGATAGAGAAATAGAGCCCCCTTTCGAAAGGCAAACACTATAATTTATCAAAGCGATATCTATCACTAGGTTTCGGGTCTATAATTAGAGCAGAGTCGAGTTAATTACTTACTTTCCATTTGCACTTTTTGCTTATTTTTTGCTTATTTGCCATGCAATTGCAACAACTGTGTAACTTTTTGCTTTTCACTTTTCCACAGCTGTTTTTGCTCGTCTGTTTTAAGTTGCATTTTTTCCTCTCACATCAATGAAAACCACAAATTGTTGTAATCGATACCACAGGGTACATAGTGTACTATAATATATGATACATTTATTCGCGACCAGCTAGCACAATGAGCGTAAACTAAATTGTATGGAATTTTCGCTGGATTCCTAGGAATCTCTAAACCTCATGATGTCGGTGGTGGCTTTGCCATTGATATATGCGGGTATATAATTTCCGATGCCTGATGTGAGTCAGCGGTAGTAAAACCCATTGAATTGTGGGAAAGAAAGTTGGTTGAATGCGGATATAGAATTTGAGGGAAAGGGTTTTTGCCTTTTTATAGATGAGTAATCTTTTTATGAAGTTTCCCTAATGGATTTGATTCATAAGCTCTTTT
This sequence comes from Drosophila ogumai, assembly GCA_018904815.1. Taxonomy (NCBI): domain Eukaryota; kingdom Metazoa; phylum Arthropoda; class Insecta; order Diptera; family Drosophilidae; genus Drosophila; species Drosophila ogumai. The sequence continues at coordinate 28,376 of JAEIIJ010018446.1, read as the reverse complement.
TCCTATAAAACGCATTAATCTTTTTTGATAAACTACTGTGCTTATTAGTAATTATTGAATCCTACGATGATAGGATTTGTGTGACAAGAAAATAAAAATAATGAAGGAAAAAAAAAATTATAAAAAACACATTCAGCAACATAAAATATGCAGCTGATTCAAAATCTCTGACCGATTTTCAAATTCAGCATTAGCATTAAATTATAATTTAAATTTTCATAATAAAAAATAATAATAAATAAAAAAGTTCAGACGCAGAAGCTCCTACGTCAACGAAAAACCCATCTTAGCTTATAAATAAAATCTGTGTCAAATAAACTTTGCATGTTAATGGCGAATTCTCTTTGCTTGGAATTGTTATTGTAGTCCCTGTTGTTGCTTTTATGTGTCATTTATAGCGGGTTGACCTGCTTTTTAAGGCGATGCGTGATTCACAAAAGCGGTACCAAGTTCAGGTGGAATAAAAGAGCAACAACCGAGTGCACACAAATAAAACAAAGTACGAAAAACAAGAAAAAATATACGAAACTGCGTACAAATTTGCAATAAAAATTGCATTTTTATGTACCCAACACCAAGGCGCCACTGCTTGATTGTGCATGCAAAATGTGATAAAAATCGCTCACGAAATTTTTTTTAATTTTTTTTTTTAACAAAAATATAAAAAACCAGCACGATGTTTTTATTACACCGGCGCGTAACGGTAAATTGTAAGCGGCGATTACAACACACAATAACAACAAACACAAAATACTCACCTGACAGGTGCCTAGCGTGCAAAAAAAAAAAAGAGATGGCACTAGAGGAAACTAAAAATTCACCACCGGCCTGCACTTTAATTGGAAAACATGCCAAGGCGAAAAAAAAATAGAAGCTACAAAAGCATAAAAAATAAATAAAAATCGAGTGTGCCAGACAGGTTGTTGCGCACCATGCATGTGTATGTGTTTTGTGCAAAATAAAAAAGAGGCTCAAATGAAACTCTCAAACTCGAAATTATTAAATTGCAGACGACGCTCCATTAAAAAAAGAGCGGGGGTGGAAAGGGGTAAAGGGGGCGTAGGCAACGGGGGGACGCGGCAAGTCACGCATAAACGAAGAAGGCGAAGCAGCAACCATGAGTAAAAGCGAACGAGGCGAGAGAGTTGGAGAAAGAAACAGAGAAGAGAGAGACCAAAGCAGAGCAGACAAAAAGCTAAATCGTCTGACTGAGTTGGAAGTTACAGTCTTACCTCTATAACTCTAACCAAAACTCCCTCACATATTAATATTTGCAACATGCGACATTCAAAATTAATCGATAAAGTAGTTATTTACTTTTTTATATTTATAGATTTCGATATTTTTGTAAACACTAGTTTTTTTTGTATCTAGATATTTTTGTATCTAGAAATTTTAGCATCTAGATATATTTGTATTGGGATTATTTTTTTTGTTCCTTTTTTTGATCCACTTGTTGGTACATCCATATTATATAAAGGTGGATTCCTTTTTATTTGATATTAGCATTAATAAAGGCATAACTTTAACCTTATTTGTATTTGATTAAAATTTTGGTGAAATGTGATATCTTGTCAAACTCTCAAAATTTATGTAAAATAGCAAATGTCTCCTTTAGAAAGTTCAAGGTAAAGAGATCTTACTGCAATCTCTCGTTTGGTTATAAAATGAGTGAGTGAGCAACGGAAGAAGAAGAGCAACCGTACAGGAGTGTGGCTGTGTGTGTGTTTGCGGTATGAGCGTGATATAAAGGTCGTTGGCCATGCGGCGACGCTGAAGTCGCGCGACAACAACAAAACCAACAACAATGTAGGCAGTTAGGTAGCAAGACGGGGGAAAAACAGGGCTAAAACGAGATGGAGAAAGAGAATACTGACGATGAGCAACACAAGGCGACTTATTTAGCCTAAGGGCATGAAATGTATTGCAGGTTTTTTTCAGTCGCAGTCTCAGTTGTTGCTATTGTTGTTGCTGTTGCTCTTGTGGCTATGTATAGGTCGCTTTAGTTTTTGGTCGTCTGTAAAAAACACGTTCCCTGCACAACAAAATCAACAGCAACAACTCCAGCAAACACAAAATAGACAAAAGCCCACAAACAAGAAACACAGTCAGCAAAAGAGACGAAAAGAGTCTGCGGCGAAGACTTTACTGTGTGTGTGCGTGCATTTGTGTGGGCGTGTTTGTCAGCCTTTTTAAGGCCATAATCAGAATGGAAATGAATAAGAGAGACCCCGTGCACTACTGTCAACCGAAAAGTTGAAGGGCCTTAAAAACCTAGAAGTTAAAAACGCTTAACTGATAAACTGTCAGGGAATGCGATAACGTCGTGAAAATATAGGAAGCTAAAAAATAAGAATGCTTGCAGCATCTGAAACATTAATATTTTGAAACCTCGAGTTTACATAGCTTATATTTATGTATTATATTATAAAAATATAAAATTATAAAATTGACAAATTAGGGTATATTAGTTATTTTTGTTTTGTTAATATCTTAGATTATTATTTTGTAAAACTCCTTCTTTGATCGAGTCTTTAAAGTCCATGAAATTCTACACACGAAAGTGTTATTAAACACTTTAGATTACGTTCTAAACATTTTTCGAAATGTTGTATTGTAGGTTAAAATTTGTTAATTAGTCAGGTGCCTTAAGCACAAGATAGAACTGTTCAAAGACTGCGAAAATTGAAATTAATTAAAATCCAGCTTATAAGTCATAATGAACTTTAAAAATATTATGTTTTAGCACACATGATGCAAAAATTAAATTAGACAAAAGAACAACTTTTGGGACCTTGGAAAAAATACGAAACAAGTTGTCAGGGCCACTTATATCACCGGTGATTACCTCATGCTAAATCTTTTAACAGGCCAGAGTTAATAACCGAATTCCGTTTAGGTTGCAAGTTCAAAGCTGAAATTAATCAAGCCTTAAGGCAGGCAGGCAGCAGCAAGCACGCACTCTCGGATGCTAATAGTTAATGGCGCATTTACCCCCAACCGTTGACCTTTAAGTTCCTGCTGCCTCTGTTAAAACCTTAGTCACCACATAGTAAGTAGTGAGTGATTATTGTATTACAGCTGTATAAAAATACCAAGGCGAAATGCATTGCATAACAGCAGCACTGAATCGAACAAAAAAGCAAGCAAGTAGAACTTGTTGTCATTTCCTTATTTAATGTGACACTTGTTAGTCGCAGTTGTTGTTGTCGTTGCTGTCGTTAAGTTGCATTGAAATTGAGAAGCTCTCTAAGCTCTCCATCGAAAATGAACACCTGCATTTGGTTTGGTCTGGTTTATTGTTAGCTTTTGTTGCGTTGCTTTTTTCGGGGCCTCACTGTTGTGCTGTGTGGTGTGTGGCGTACGTGACTGGCTCTCGATGCAGTTATGCTATGCTGTTACGTCGTCTATGCACTCACGGACACCAACGCATACGCTAACCCAAACACAGATACTGATATAGCAGCTGCAGATAGAGATACTAAACGCAGGCACGCACGAACGAACACCTGTCACTAACACATACAAACAGAACTCTTTCCCACTCTCACATAACACTCTCTAAGTGTAAAGTCGATCTAATGCCGCGGGGCTATCAACGCGCATCTCTATACACCGCTGGTTAGGATACTAGCTTACTTTCAAAGTTATATTACAAATAGTAGCATAAATCGTAATAAAAACTGGGGAATTTTTTTAATATATGGCAGAGCATTATTGGTACAATACATAAACAAACTATGCTATGTGTACTATGTGTCAGATTTTGCACAATTTATTAGATGACTATTAAATGATTTGAAACCTAAACTAAAAATATTATTAAAAAATTCCATAAACATCAGAGCTATCAATTAGAAACACCTTTCGATCTGATTACACCTGCTTTCTTCAGGGTGTTAATGTGTTGACCTCAATTGTAGATACAAGCAGCTGCCGCATATATATTTTTTATTTTGTTTGTTGATGCTGCTGCCTGCTGCTGCTGTCGTTTCATTTACCAATTGTTCCTGTCTGCTGTTGTCTACTGTTTCCTCATCCTCCCCCTCCTTCTCCTACTTCTCCTTCTGCTTATTCTATTGTTGCTACGTCACGTTTCTCATATTAAAATGCTTGAAATTCTGATTGGGATTCTGTTGGTGCCGACGCGATTGTGCAGCGTTGCCAACTGTTTGTTTGCTTTACATTTTCGTCTGTTGCGTGCTCGCGGTGTTGCCGAACTTCACGCAACAGCCACCGAAAACTTGGCTTCAATTAAAACAGGTTTTTCTCGCGAGACATTGCTCAGAAAACGATCATGATCGAAATGATGGTCCGCATCCCCTTCCCTTCCCTTTCCTTCCCCCTTTTCATCGCCGCTCTTCACTTGTTGTGTCTGGTTTTGGGTTTTGTTGTTATTTCTCTTTATTATTATTGTTAAATATGTTCACTGACCTTTGCCGAATTACCAGTTTCGTGGAATCGGTATGTATGTATATATTTTGGTTGGCCATGTAAAAGTCTGTTATTTGTTGGTTTTGTCGGCCCGAAACGTTGTATATTCAAATTAAATACACATTTCGGCATATTTTCTTTGTGGCCTGGCCATGTTTTACCCGCACTCTGGGACGAGAGAGCGACCTTCAACTTGATTTTTAATTAAGTTCGGTTCAATGAACTGAAACTGTCAACGTCTGCTCTGCTCAGCTCTGCTGTGTGTGTTTAATTTTAATGTTTCCTTTTCTGTTCCATTCCCCCGCATTTTTGGGCGAAATGCAAATACAAATATTTTTTCGTATTTTGCGCATATAAATTATTGCTCTTTGTTTATTTTTGCGAGCTATTTTTATTGCTTAAATATAAAATGCAAATTAATTTTAGCTGGGGACATCAGAGTGAATCATAGAGTGACACATATAAAATACTTTTCACTTGCAGTTCAGCATTACCAAATAGATTGTTGCCAACTTTAGTTAGAGCTTGACTGAGCTTAAACTTTCTACTCTCCAGTTACATTTTCATCTATCGTAACTCATCTCTACTTACAGCTTCCCATCCTCGTGTAGCTGTGCTAGCCATAATTCATGAAATTTAATCGCTTTTCTCAACTTGCTTTGTACCTTGCCTTCCTCTATTTTCATTTTAATATTATTTTTTTCGCCCAACTTTTCTTTTACTTTAGTTTATGACTCTCTCTCGCTGCTCGCTTCGCCATAAATTTTCTGTCTCAACCTCAAACAACAAATTTTTTTTCAATTTACATTTTTTACCATATTTTTCATCTGACATTCCGCCCCTTGAACCAACCCCCTTTTATTTTTTTTTTACCTATTTTTATGTGCTTTATTTTCTACGCTGTCACCAGGCAGCAACAACTGCGGATACTTCAAGTGAGCTGCCACCCACTTTTCGCTCCCCGGAACATCCTAGACCCATAGCCTTTAACACAGAAGGCCCCCTAAAACCCAAACCCAAAACTCGAGCTCTGCTCAACCCGAACCACCCAATAATGTTAGACAGATTTTATTATGGCGCTTTTTGCTACTTACCCGGAAATGCTCGTCGCACCCTTTCCACACCAACTCAAAAGCAAGCAAACGTAGGTCCCTACACAGAGAAAAATAAATCGGCATTCATTTATGTAGAAAAGGGAACTCAAGAAAATCAAAATAAATTCAGACATGTATTGTCTTTAGAGCTTGGTGCTTGCTTAGGATGATGTATAGATATTGTTTTTGTACATTAAGTACCCAAAATGTAGTTGAGTTGAGTTTACATCTCAGATTTGGCCGACATTTGTTGGATATTAAATATGATTTACAATTGGAACCTGTAATAAATATTTTTCTATAACACCTTAAAAGTGAAACTAATATTCTTATACACTTTTTTTCCGCACTGCACCGGCATTAGAGCATGCACCTCGACCATCCATAACCATCCCCTCGGGGGCAACTCCGGAGTCTCGAGCATTTCTGGCTGGCAACCCTTGTGGCAGGTTCTTTGGCTACACAGACACACACCATGGAAAATTGTTGCACTTCTGGTGCTGGGAAAACTCACCCCCGCATGGTCGCCACCACTCCCTTGGGCCGGGCATTGTTCCTGCTTTCCCATATAAATTTCATCAGTAGTTTGGGCAACCACCAACCTGACTAACGCTACCCAGGAAGGATGTTTCAATTTCTATTTTGTTTTATATAGTTTTCCCTTTGTTCGCTGGTTCATTCCGTTTTTATCGGTCGTTTGAGCTTCTGCAAGTGACGGAGCAACCCTGCTGCTGTCTGTGTTTAGAACGGTGAAAATTGGCAACATCGCTCTATATAGTCCGGGCTTCTCCATTCCATAGAGGCTCTTTGTCCTCTTGATTTTGTTGTTCTCGATTGGTGGGTGTGTGTGTTGTGTGCTTGCTGCCGCTGTTCTTTTGATTTGGATTGTTGTTTTTCTTTTTTATTTATTGTTCTTCTCTTTTTATGTTTTGGTGTAGGTTGCTGCTATTTCGTTCTACATTATTTTCTTTTAACTCTGTAATTTAGCCAGGCTTTTCTCTTATTTATTTAAGGCACTCTGCCATTTCCTTTGAGTTGTGTTCGTTGTCGCTCCCTTTTGTATTTTCAGCATGTTTTAGTAATGCTATTTCGGGTCCAACGGTTGCTTTTGGGTTGGGTTTCGGTTTGGCTGGGTTGATTGCATTATATTGTACGTAACGTGACCATTGGCACGTAGCATACAGTGAATATCGAATAAATTGAAGTAAGAAATAAATAATAAATCAGAGTTTATTAGCTCTATAATAACAGAAATGTAGAGACTAGAATGAGGCTTCAAAAAATAAATTGAAAATTACTGCATCTAATCTAATAAACAAGAAATTAAATATTCTTCAGATTTAGTAAATTTAATTTAAAATCAGAGAAAAGCAATTCACATTCCTTTCAACTTTGAGAGCCTCGAGGGATTTGCCAGTTTTCAATTAGTTTCTTTTGCTTCTGTGCTTTGCTTTCATCTACTCCGATTCTGTCCCAGTTATGTCTAATTCTTCTATTTTTCCCTTTTTCTCTCTAGATATTAGTTAGACATTTCTTCAGCAATTTAATATATATATTGTTTTTTGTTATTTGTGCAGCGTTTAACAGTTGAAGCCTGCAGGCGTTGAGTTTTAATTAATGACCCATTTTTACTGGCTTCCTCCTACGCTACAGGGTTGCCACACTCTAGTTTAAGGCAATGGAAGAATTTAAAGATGTGCGCACATATTTAAAGCTGAAATATTGAATTGCATTTTATACGGTTTCTTCTGTTTAAATAAGTTTTGAATATTTTCAAAATGTATTCAAGTTGCCGGCTTTAATTAATTGTTAATTTCGTTTCTTCTTTTAGTGTTTCAACAATTGAAGGCTTTAATGCAGTTTGAATTAGCTAAAAAAAAGTCTAGGAAATAATTTATTTAAAGAGAACATACGTGCGCATATACATATGTATCATACATACATAGTTTATGTTTACTTTGCAAGTATAGTGTGCTTGTAATTATGCAAATTTACATAAACATAACCTACTAACTAAGCACGCAATTGAAACAAATGCAGTCGACTAGCGCCCACTCGCCGCCCCTCTCTCTCTTTCGCTCTCTCGCAGAAATAGTTGACCTCGTTTTTTGGGGGGCTTTTGCTTGCACACACTTTTACTGCAGTTTTATATACATTTTTTTTTATGTTTTCCTGCTTTGGGAGGTTGTTTTTTATGGATTAACAGAGAAGTTTTTGTTGAGGCGCCGCCTGGCGGTCTGTAGTTGTAGCTGAACTCATTTTGCATGCATGCATTTTGCGTTGTTTTTTTTTCCATTTTCCTTTTTGGGATGGCAACTCTGTCGCTGTTTGGTTTTTCCGAGTGGGCGGGAAAATGGGTTGGCCTACATTCGCACTCTCTGGCTCTCTCTCTTTCTCTTGTCTCTCTGTTGCTCCGGCTTTTATTTTGCTTTTCCCGCCGCTGTTTGCGAACCTTTTGAAAATTGCGGCAGGTGCATTTTTTTCTCTGCTTCTACCAACCCCCTCATTCAGAGAGTGCATTTTCTTTCCAAGCTTTCCACTGCATTTTCATCGGTCCCCAGCCCAGTGCCGCTTTTTCCAATGGTTCTTAGCATTCATTCACAGTAACCAAGGCAGACGGAAGTGGGGGGAGAGAGCAGCGCGGCACATCAAGTAAAAGAGACGGCAACAAACGAGTGGAATCCGCTGTTTCTGGCTTTTGTTTTATTTTCCACGTCGTCCTTGTGCCAAAAACAACAACAAGCGTGAGGCGGAGAGGGTGGGTGTTTGCTTGGGGGAAATGCTCGAAAGAAAAAAATCGATAAAGCAATTAATGCCAAAAGAGTGGCAGGCACTACCGTTTTCCACCCACCGGGCACTAGAATATGAAATGGGAATCGGGATCCGAATCCGAATCAGCCAGCAGCAACCCTGTGCACAAAAATAAACAAGATGTGGTGAGGAGGAGGAACCAGAAGAGAAGCTAAAGGAAGCAGCGACGACTAGTCAGTCAGTCGTCTGTGTTAATAAAACCTCCCCATTGCCACCAAGAGCACCACCGCCGACCGCCATCATCAGTTTCCCATCCTACCTATACACAGACTTCTGCTGGTGCGATGCTGCTGTTCCTATACCCTTACTAAAAAAGTATAAGCTATCTAATTTTTAATTAATTTCGAGCATAAGAGGTTAATTTTTATTTAATGAGTGGCTTACTTTAAATTTACTTAGCTTTCTAATAAGATTTTAGATTTCATTCTTTATGTTTAAGTTACTCGGAAGAAGCTCTAAATACTATTCACTCAGTAAATATAAATTATAACCTCTAAAGGTTGTCTTAATTAGAGCATTCACTGATTTTGTAAAGTAGCTGTTTATGCTCTTCCCCTTTTACTCCGACTTCGAGTGTGTTTATTACTGGGCCTTATAGCGGTCTTAATGCTGCTACTGCTTTTTATATTGTTTTTTTGGTTTTGTTATTGTTATTCCATCCCTCGTTGCTATGCGGGAATACTTGCATAAACCATTCGAGAGCGAGTGAGAGGAATGTACAAAGAGGAGCTTAGCTTTAATGAACATTACTTATTTATTTGCTGGTGAGCGCGTGTCTCTGTGTGTGGCTTTAATTTATTTTAATTAATTTCCTTACTTGACTTCATAACGCCCATTCCCCCCACTTGATCTAAATTTTGGTTCTAAATTTAATAAGGTCAATAAAGTCTATTCCAGTTTGCAATGGGATAAATATTATTGTAGAATTAATTTTTTTTTTTAATGAAGATATCTCAATATTTGGGTTTTTCCTTGTTAACTTAATATATTGTTTCTTCCTTCATTTTCATTGGATATATTCTGAAAAATAAACAATTGCTACTAGCTAATAGTCCGCCCTAGGGAAAATTCTGGTCCTTAAACAAACAAAAAATGTAAGGCACATGCTCGGATTTGAAATTACTAAGAGCAAATTTAGCCCGAGGCTTATCTGGCATTCTCTTTTCCTTGCCAACATTATTGATTAAGCGGATGCCGTTATTTAACAGCCAAATCCCTTAGCTGCCACAACTTTTCCTTATTCGATTTTCCTCATTTTCCCCAATAAGGAAAGCTGTCGGCTTGTTTTCAAACTTCAAGACAGTTCATAGCCATCAGAAAACTATTTCTGATGTGTCCAATACCAAGAAACCTCTTAACTTGAGGGGTAATATGATGCAATAAGAACAACAAGCAGCTGAAGATATTTGATACAAAAAAATATAAGTTCTTCAAGTGAAAAATTAATATTTTCAATAAACAAATATAAATCTTAAACTCGATATTTTTCTTTTTTAAATTTTTGTAATAATTTCAACATACCAGGTCCTACACTTGTTATAGTGGTTAAGTCATTAAATACTCACTGTGCCTCTGAAATTCTTATACCCTAAGAAAGTGGCATTCCGCTACTGTACAACGCATGTACTACTCAAGTTTCATCCTTTCATCCCTCGCCCTCTGCAAAAGCCATCAACATCATCTTTCCTGACAGAACAGCGCTCAGTCAGCGTCGCCGTCGAGGTCTGCGTTTTTATGCCAACTTTTCAACAACTTTTTGCATATTTCAGGATCCCAAAACCCCGCACAGAAGTCCATCCGCCCACATTACTGTATATTTTATAAGTTCGGGCTCCTCCACAGCCCAAGCTTTAGGTTAGTTATTTCTCGCCGTCATCATCATCGTCATCTGCTCTTGCCTCGGCTTTTTCATTCCAATTTTTTTTTTTCGTCATGGCTTTTGGCATTTTCTACATTTTTCCCACATTCGTGTATTTTGGGAGGTTGGGATCAACTCACCCCCATGAGCAAACAAAGAATGGGAAATTCGGCCCAAAGTGACTTTTCCTTGGGAAAACATTTGGACCACCCCGCTTTAACTTTCTGATTTTCTGTTTTATGGCGGACCTTTAAAATCATTTAAAGCGGCGATTCTGCTGTTCTGCTTTGAAGTGCAAAGTTTTTGCTTGGCGAGGAGTGCTTTATGGTAATTTAAAATCGATTACTCTCTGAGCTCCATGCTCTTGTCTAATTTTTGCTCTTCTTTTGAACTCTGGCTCACCTTTGCTGGCAGGAAAATTCAACAAATTTTGTGGGTGGGGTCGTTCGTTGTTCCCTCTTATACGTACATATATAGCTATATATAATTTTTTGTTGTATTATTGGTTTGTGCTCCTTTTGTGCATTTCAAGTTCTGGGTGTGGCAGCTTCAAAATGCGTTAATGGTGTGTATTTGGGTGAAGTTTGGCAACAAGGTAGAAAGGGAACTTTAAGAACATAAACTTGTATTTAAAATCCGGGAACTAAGAAAATGTAATCGAATTTGACAAGGAAGGCTATGGATTGAAAATGGAATACTTATTATATTAAACTTAAATGAAAATCACATCAAGTATTTCTGAAATTTGTTGAAGTTACACTTTCCGGTTTCAGATAGTTTTACTATGTTTTTAAAGAAGATGTTATATCGAGTAAAGGCCACTTGGCATGTCATATCCATTAACTCCACCTTGTTTACGAGTAATTTCCGTTTAATGTGCTCCTTTCATCAATTAAACTTCAACAGCTTCTCCTACAAAGTAGTATTATCTTAATTCCCAGTAAATATTTAATTGCAATGTTGGTTGCCATCCCTGGCAAGTGTCTCCAGACAACTTCTTGCACATGTTTGCATTGCATTTTCCTGTCAAAGGCTCTGGCTTCCCACTCTGTTATGTGGTTTCAAGACGCAGATGTGTTTTCATCTTACAAAACCGCAGGACAACAAATTATATATACGCAATTCGATTGATGACCTTCCGAACGGATCTCAAAAAAGGGGAGCTCAGTAAAAAAAGAAGAGGGGAATTCCCCCTGGCACGTACCAAAGTGCCCCTGATCTTTTGTTTTTCTCCCCTTCTCGCTCTTACCGGCAGGTGTTTGACTTGCAGCCTGTTTTTTAAATTACAGGAAAAAATATGCAACTTCCTTGTTGCGGTTTGCTGTGTCACATGCTATATTTTTTTGTTGCCCAGAAATATTTTTGTTAATAAAAAGCATTTGTTTTGTAACTAGGTCAAAGAATTTCATATCTTATCAGTCAATTTTTGTTGTTTGTCTATGGACTTATGAGTGAACGTTTGAAGGCCCCTGCATGACAACAGGTTGCGTTTTTATAATATTTATTTTACGTAGAGGAAACATTACTTATCAGTAGAATATACATACGGAATCAAAGCGTTGCATTTGTTTTTCAATAAAATACCTACTTTTCGTTCCTATATTTTTCAATATGATTACTTTATATATAAACAGATAGTGGGTGACCTCAATTCGGTTTGAAAAACAATGCTACAAACTCAAAATAAGACTTTGATCCTATGTCAAAAGCATATATAATACCACTCATTAGCCCCAACTTAAGTATAATTAATATATCGCTTCATAGTGACAGCTGCTAAGTTCTTTGGATAATTAATCAATTATTTCATATTTTTCACATTTGTTCTTCAAAGGAATTTCACAAATTACAATTGAGACAGCTGTTTAAACATCCAACTTTTACATGTCTTGAAAACCCCCTCAGTTTTTCAACAGAAATATCGTAAATACATTGCCTTAAAGCTAACTGGTGAGCAATACCTTTCAAACTAGCTGCTTTAAAAAGCTTTTAAACCATACGAATTTATTAAAAAAATAGTTTTTCTTTGATGATTCAGCTTTAACTAATGCTATTGATGTATTTTCAACAGGGAAATAAAAACAAAGATTTATAGCTAAAGATGTTTGCACAAATATTCTGAGCTAACAAAAATAAAACACGAAAAGAGAAAATGTAAAACTTATTGGGCATTGAGCACCACAGGCAGTACAGCAATAATTAACGAGAAATCAAAGCGTAAACTAATTCGACCTTGTGGCAGCAACAACAATTACTACAATGACACGTGACCATGGGAGCAGCAAAATAAAAATAAAAAATAAAATACAAGCATGTAAAATGCAACTGAGAATAAATATAGACAAATGTTTATTGTTAGAACGCGAAATGAAAAACTATTTGAACACGAAAAGCAAATCTATTAAATAACAGAAAAAATATATGAAAGGTAGGTTGGTATTTAACATGGAACGCTAGAAATGTTTAACAGAATAATTGACAAATTTTTTAATTGCTGCCACAATTGCTGACCTTGACACACTAGAAAAACGGGCACAAAAGGAAGGCAACGCAATCGCCATAATAATAAAACTAGTCACACCCCATCTCTCCCATACTTCCTCTCTCGAAATATAAATTTTTAGAACTGTTGTGTACATAGCTCACATTTTATAGGCAATTTGTTTTTATTATTTTAGTTTGGGATATCAGCAAAAACACAGAGAAACCCGAGAGCCAGAGAGAGTGGGAGAGCGGTCTGAACACGATGGCAGACAGCGTGGCAGGCAAAGAGTCATAAAATAAAAAAGGAAAGGCAAAAACAGAAAACAACAAACGCGAATAAAATTGCGAAACATAATAATAATAAAAGTTGTACGCGTGGGCGTTGCCATCTATTACACCAAAAGGAAAACTATATTACTTATTTTAAAACAAGCAAAAATAACTTTAAATTAAGATTGCTGTATATATTATTTCATAATTTAGCAGCTTTGTTTAGAAAGATTTTATTAAAATTTAAAGACATTTCAGATATTTCAAACTCATTAGCAAACATAATATTTATTTATTTTCCCGGCTTTTAAGATGATAATTATTTAGACCCCTGTTTTTCTTGTTGTGTATTTGTTTGCGAGAGAACGAGAGGGTGGTGTGTGTGCGCGCCTTTTAAGTTGATTAAAAGCGCGTTCTGCCGATGGCGATGTGTACCCCCAATTCGTCCCCCTTTTCATTCCTCTGTGAGCCGCATAATTGTGTCAGCTTTTCTCAGAAATGTTTGTGTATACTAGAGCAGCGAAATGTGTGTCACGTCTCCACGGGCATGCAAAAAATATAACAAACAAATATGATATAAATAGCGCAGCCGTGTCTAATTAGCTTTGAAATGCTTTTGCCACAACGTTGATAAACAACAAATATTTTAAATAAGGGAAATATTTACATTAATTAAGAGAGGACTGAAAGTCTAATAATTATTATTANTAAAAAAAAAAAAAAAAAAAAAAAAACATCAACTAATTGAATTTTTTAATTCACTTAAAGGAAATTTATTCATTGCTCCCAATAAACCCAACTTAATAATTCGAATTTCTGAGTAATAAATAGGAGTAGCCCGAGTTTTTAATTCCAAGAACACTAGTTTATTCCATATGTGTATTACCAGCCTTTCGCGAATACTGCGTATACGTAATTTGTAGCTACTTTACCCAGAGTACTTACCAAACAAAGGGCTTTTCCCAGAACCCTTTCCAAAAAGTCTGATGTTTTCAATGGCTCTTCGTTGGAAATAAGCAGAGGCACGCACACTTGCCTCCTCGACTGCGGCTAGACAGCAGCCAAAAGGGCCATAAGGATGATATAGAAATATAGGATGGGATCCTTCGCCGACGACTGTCTGGGCTGCCTTAATGGAAATGACTTTGACTTTTTGATATTCGCTTGTGAGCCGCAATTTACGGTTATAGCCATCGACCAAGTAGGGCCAAAATATTTGGCTTTTTTGTTGTTTTGGTCTGCTTTATTGTTCAGTTGGCAGACTATAAGTTCAATGCCTGATAAATGGTCTTGTTTGGTTTTGGCCACACCACAGGTCTAGACATTGGACCCACCGGGGTGGTCTCGCTTTACAAATTAGCCAACAAATTTCATTAAATACATATGTATGTATATTTACATATGAAAATAATTGGAAAATTTGAGGGAATGAGGCAATATGAAATGGAATAAAATAATATTATTTATTGTCATTTCGCATATTTAAAATCCTATTTTTAACTAACCTTACCTTAAGAAATGATCCCTTTTAAACTTGGATAAACAGATTTAAAAATTGCTAAATTTGATAAACTTTTCCTAATTCTTAATACTTTTTTTATATTAACACTTTCTCCTATTTCCACATCGACTATTTATCGCTGTTCCAGTCCCAGACATTTTTCTCTGGCTTTTCAATGCCATACGCACATACACATCCAAGCTCTCTTAAATTGCAAATGTCCGGTGGCGCTTAAATGCTGAAAATAAAATTCATTGCCCGGCCGGGTATTGATTAACAATAAATTGTCGATGTGGCGCTGTCGTCGTTCGTTGTCGCCGCTATCGTTGTTGTTATGGTCAATTGTTGTCGTTTTGTCGGCTTGACCGGCGAAATGGGCGACCTGTGGGCGGTGGTTATCGGTTTTCGGTTGGAGGGAGCGGCGGAGCAGACGGATGCCACATGGAGCTTTTGTCTGGCCGTCTGTTTGGGGCTGTCATGGTGCCACATATAGATATAGATACACACACCCGCAGGATACAGAGACGCAGAGATACATATTGCGAAACGAGATGCGCACACGTGCATGCATAAACAACAACGATGCGATGCCACATAACGGAACTCGTTTCTATGTATATACATATACAGTATGTTTGCATCGGCCATATAATGTACTGCAGTTTTGTTTGCCAGTTGGCCTGCCAGTTTCCAGACGGGGTTAGGATATACATATATAAACGTACATCTGGGCATATCGAGTGTGTGTGTGTGTGTGTACAGGCCAAAAACACATTCAATTTAATGTGGCGCTTGTCTAGCCAAAATTTTTAACGCTACACCGGATACCTCCTCGCTATATGGGTTTATTGAAGCTTTAAGCTGCGAGTAAGCCGCCCTTACACACGGAATTAGAGAAATAGCTCCAGTTAATAAAATATATAATTCGCCATGCCTTTGCCCTCGGTGAATGGGGATTTTCAATGGCTCCTGGTGTGTAAGCTTTAATTAGAAAATACCCAAATGACGGCCATTTTCAGTTATTCTTTAATTTGAGCCATCAGACCTCGGGGGTTGTTATCGATTTTCCCTGGCTGGCATTTCCACAGCTACTAACACCGGCCACCGCCACCCCCCGCAATGAAAGCTGTCGTCAACGCTGTTTATGCTAATGAAGTCACATTGTCGCTGGCTTGCGTCTACGCCCACCAAAAATAGAAGAAAAAATGAATGCCATAACATTAAATACAAAGCGAAAAAACTTTTTTAAAAAAAACCTGAAACGTGCCAGGCATGATTAATTAGCATAGTTCAAAAAATATATAACGAAAGCCACCCTGAAAAAATTAAGTAAAATAAATCAAGGCGCGGGCTAGGGAGATATGTTGTGTTGCATATCAATGACGAAAAAGGCTTAGTGTGGGAATCAATTTCAGTTATTTCGAGACGGTTTTTTGAAATATAAATAGTTAGTTTTTAAAAGGTAGTAAACACAATCAGTGAACACACAACCTCACAGACTTAGGGGTAATTAAAATATTTCCTAATATTAAAAAAAAAAAAAAAAACTATATATAGAACTATATAATCTATAGATCGTAATCCTTATAATGCCTTATCTTGCTACGCACCAGTGTAAAATACCATTTGATGAATTTAATATATTTGCATTACACTACATTTTTCATAAAATCATAAAATACCTTTTTGAACACCAATCATTATTCTTCCCACAATTATTTTGATTATATCATATTCCGAACCCAGTTTATTTATGTTTTTACCATTTCTCTTTTCTTCTTTTCTCTCTTTTTACAGACTCAAATTTTAAAAACCACACTAAAAACTGTACATAAATAAACGTCAAGTGTTGCAAAACCTCATTGAAGGCAGCTAACACACAGTACACTTAACAACACTGAATCGAGGCGCGTGCAATATGCGTAACGGTATTCGGGAACGCGCGCGTGCCACGGAACGCACTGAATTGAAACGGGACGTGTGGAATCTATAATGCAACAACAACAACCACAAGAAATACGCCAGCAGCCAGAAGGAGCAGAAGACGAAACCAGAACAATAGCGAGAAAGAAGAGGAACATTTGGAAAATGTTGTTGTTGCCGTACACTGAAGAAAATGCATCGTTTTCTTAACATCCAGCAAAATATCAAATTACGCAACTATCATCAGTTACTTTTGTATTTTGTCGCTGCTGCTGGAGGACGGGCGGAAGTGAGAGGAAGAGCAAGAGGCAAAGGAACCGGAACCGGAAGAAGAAGCGGTCGCAACGGAAGTAGTAGTAGAAGAAGAGGAAGCAGAGCGGCAGCAGCAGCAAAAACAGCAACAGTAACGTTAAAAGCAAACGCGACGCATCGCAAACGCAACGTAACGTAACGCAACGCAACGCCAAGCGACGTGAAGAGTAGTTGAAGCATAATACTATTAATATTGTTAGCCCAATACATTAACCCAACGCTGCCACTGTTCCTAAGACATCATCATCCACAATAACAACAAGAAACGGAAGAATAAGAAACCATTTAAAAATAAGCGTAGTCCGTAGCCGTAACCGCAAACCGTAACGTAAACGTAAAAAGAAACGAAAAACAAACTACAGAAACACAAACCCTATGCCAATTTTGATCATCGAATCGTTTTGCACCTAACATAAACTCACTCCCATAAGCGATCCATCAACGAGAACACCTAAAGCAACAAGAAGCAAACGTTGTTTTAGAACCCAAAATCCCAGAAACCAAAAACCGATCTCGCCCCTTGCCACGCACACAAAAAAAAAACAACACACACATAAAATAAAAACAACAAAATAGAAACACAAAATAAAAGGCTGGCCAAGGAAAGCGGAAAAATATGGCCACACCTCAAGTCAAGGACTTGGTGTTGCGCTCGCCCGCTGGCTCCTCCGATGTCATTTCCTTTGCCTGGCCCCTGCAGATCGGACATGGACAGGATAAACACGATAATGGCATCGACATTATCGACACCATCAAGTTTGTCTGCGATGAACTGCCATCGATGTCATCGGCCTTCGAGGAGACCAATCTCAATCAAATTGACACTGCCTGCTATAAGACTATGACCGGACTGGTCGACCGCTTCAATAAGGCCGTCGACAGTATCGTTGCGTTGGTAAGTATTTTTCTCAAGCACATTTATAGCAAAATCAAATTGTTAGATAGTTAAGTAATCCATTTTATGGTCTTAGTATTGCTTCATTTGCCTTTCAAAAATCTATTTTGCACAAAGATTCTTCCAGTGTGATTTTAGTAAAGAGAAGTATTTGTATTTAGCCTAACTTCCCAGCTTTGAACCAATAATTAAAAAGTAAATGTATACACCTTGTCTTTTAAATGTAGAATAATAACTAACATAAATATATTACCCATTTTGATTTTATTAACTTTAAACTTCCCTTAATCAATAGGTTTTTATTTTTTGTAAATTGTATTTTGCTATAAATTTGTTTGTCTCGTAAATGATCTTCAAGTAATACACTCTCCCCTCTCCATCCTTTTAGGAAAAAGGAACTTCACTGCCCGCCGAGCGCCTGAACAAGTTCGCTCACCCTAGCCTTCTAAGACATATTTTGCAATTAGTTTACAATGCTGCCGTACTCGATCCGGACAAGCTCAACCAGTATGAGCCCTTTTCGCCGGAGGTTTATGGCGAGACGAGCTACGAGCTGGTGCAGCAGATGCTTAAGCACGTCACCGTCGGCAAGGAGGACACGTTCATTGATCTTGGCTCAGGAGTGGGCCAGGTTGTCCTCCAGATGGCCGGATCCTTTCCCCTAAAAACCTGCATTGGCATTGAGAAGGCAGACACGCCGGCGCGTTATGCGGAGCGCATGGATGTGTTCTTTCGCCAGTATATGGGTTGGTTTGGAAAGCGCTACTGCGAATACAAGCTAATCAAGGGCGACTTTCTGGTGGACGAACATCGGGAGAAGATCACCTCCTCGACGCTGGTATTTGTAAATAATTTTGCCTTTGGGCCGACGGTGGATCACCAGTTGAAGGAGAGATTTGCGGATCTGAGAGATGGAGCGAGAGTTGTATCCTCCAAGTCGTTTTGTCCACTAAACTTTCGGATTACAGACAGGTGGGTTTTTGTTTATAATTTAATTTTTAAATACTAATCTATTTTTAATTGATATTTTTGCTTGCAGAAACCTCAGCGACATCGGCACTATTATGCATGTAAGCGAGATTCCGCCCCTCAAGGGCTCTGTATCCTGGACCTGCAAGCCCGTTTCGTATTATCTGCATGTGATCGATCGCACTATACTGGAGCGATACTTTCAGCGCCTGAAAACGAAAGGCGGCAATGATCACGACAGTGTGGGTAAGTTCATCAGCAGGGCGAATGACGAAGGAAGAAGATGCAGGATGCACCAATTGGAAATAAAATAAAAAAAAAATAAAAACCGAGACCACACACACTCACAGAAAACAGTCACTATCTATCGTCAGAGCATAAAACCCTACACTGTCCATCAATCACTGTCAAAATCAAAAATTCGTTTTCACGTCTTATGATTTTTCTCAATCTAATCAATCATTTCATTATCGCAATCAAAATATCTAATAAGATTATTTGTTGTTCAAAATAATCAATATAAATGCGACAGTCATATTTAATTTAATTATTAATAATTAAGCAAGCTACAGAGCAGATCTTGCAGTAATTCTTGTAACTTGGTAATATTTTACAAAGGGATTTTTTTGTATACTTAAACAAAAATTTTTTTATATAATTTGTTTTTTTTTATAAATTTGACAATCAATTTGTAATTAAGCAATTTACTAGTCAGTAATCTTTGTTTTTATTGAATTATTAATATTCTAGTAATACAAAGGATTTAATTTTTGATTATCAATTAAGGATCTGCTCTTTTAATTTGGTCTGGGATCCCAAAAATAATAGTTTCCTTAATATTTAATTCTAAGCCTAAGTGTTTTATGTACTTGTAATCACGATTAATAACCGAATTTCTTTCTTCTCGCTGCAGGAACTGTGCGCACCACTCGCGATCGTGCCAAGCGTGAGGCAAACGTTGGCCAGCACCACCATCACAATAACAACCATCATAACAACATCAATAATCACGCTAATAACAACCATCAGCGGGAGCGGGAGCAGTCGAACGGAGCCATTAACATCGCTGCCCAACAGCAGCCACAGCAGCAGCAACAGCGCCATCAATCGCAGTCGCCGGCCAATGTCAGCGGCGGTGGGGGACTAACGGTTGCCATTGGGCATCCAGCAGCCTCCAAGACACGCCAGCAACAGCAGCAGCAGCAGCAACGCAGCCTCGACATGGAGAGCAGCACGGAGAGCGATGGCGAGGCGACGAATGGCAATGGGGGCAACACCACCACGGCCACCAATACCACATCAGCCTCGAATGGTCCCATGACCCGGAAGGTGTGGTCCGATTGGTGCAGCTCCAAGGGCAAGAGTTCGCAGTCGGATGACGAGGAGAACAACAACTCCAATAGCAATGGAGGCAGTAATGGTGGCGGGACTGCTGGGCCCGGAGCCGGAGGAGCTGTTGGCCGCCAGGCTCGTGCTGCCACCCAAAAGAAGCGCAAAAAGCTGACCAGAAAGGCCGCGATCGCTAGTAAATCGGCAGCAGCTGCTCAAAGGGAAGCAGAGGCAGCGGCTGCGGCGGCGGCGGCGGCCTCGGCAGCGATGGCCAGCAAGGACTCCAGCTCCAAGGAGGATCAGCCAAGGGCCGCCAGTGCGGGACCCGGTCGCAAAGGACGCTTGAAGAAGGGAGCCCGGGGCAGGAAATCCCTGAAGATTGTTGGTCTCGAGGCGCTGCATACGCAAACGGTCTTGAGTACGTCCCTGGATGCCATGACCAAGAAGCTGCCAGCAGCGCCAGGAACAGTGGATCAGCAGCTGACGGCCCTGCTCACCGAGAATATGGCGCACACGGAACTGGATATACCGACGGCGCCGCAGGACACACCATATGCCCTGCAGATCCTGCTGGATGTGTTCCGCTCGCAGTATATGACGATGATTGAGAACATGAAGTCCAGTGCCTATGTGCCGCAGGTGCAGAAGCAGATTGCCCAGGAGCAGGAGAGGATGGCGCGGCTGAAGAATCGAGCCAATCAGCTGGACAAGCAGATCAAGGTGCTGATCAATGACAGTGTGGCCCTGCTCAAGGTGCGAATGAACGAGCTGGGCATCCATGGGAACTCCTCGAACGATCTCATTGCCCAGGCCAAGGAGATTGTGCACAGGCACAAGGATCTCCAGCACACTGTGAACCGGATGAGGAACGAGGTCACCTTCTACGAGGGCGAGCAGAAGCATCTGCTGAAGAACCAGTTGAAGAATCTGCCCGAATACCAGAAACTCTGCGGCGGTGTTAATGGCAAGGTGAAGCTGGAGGTTCCACCACCGGAACTGTCGGAGACCACGGCCCAGGAGCTGGTGCTCAAGGAAATTGCCAATACGCTCAGCCAACGAAAGAAGCTCTACGCCCAGGTGTCCACCATTGAGCAGGAGACGACGGCTCTGCAAAAAACGGCCGAGGAGCGATCCACGGCAGCCACCCTTCTGGCGCAAGGAACCAACATGATGACCGTGCCCACCACAGCAGCCTCCGCCTCGTCGTCGTCCACGTCCTCCTCCACCACCACTTCCACTCCACTTTCGAATCCACTAACCGTGCCAACAAATAATAAGATAAATAATGTAAAGAACTCCCGACGCAGTCGCGAGCATCGCGCCCGCTCGCAGGAGTGGCCAGAGGTGCCCGAGGTGGGCAAGATTCAGGAGAGCAATCCCGAGGTGCTTGCCCAGAAGATCGTGGAAACCTGCCGTCAAATCGAGGCGGGCAAGTTCCAGGGAGGAGCAGCTGTGCCCGCTTACCAGGTGAATGGTAAGAATAAGGTTATTCTGGAGGCACAACAATCCCAACCACCGCCGCAGGCGCCGCCAGCTGCTCCAGCAATGAGCATTAAATCTTCACCTGGCCACCACTACAAGGACAGCACCCTGATGCCCGCTCCCAAGCAGCAGCAGCAGCAACAGGTGACGACGCCCTCTTCCCTGCTGCCCAAGTGTGAGTTGCCGGGTCTGTCGGCTGGAAGCAGTAGGAAGCAGGAATCGCCCAAGGTGGCTAACTTTGAGGATCGCCTAAAGAGTATCATCACCACGGCCTTGAACGAGGATCAGGAGCAGCGCAGCAAGGCGGTAGATCCCATACCCTCGCCCTCTCCGCTTCACAGTCCAGCGCCCAAGCGTTCCAAGCAGCAGCAGCAGCCCACCCAGTCGCTGCACAACATCATCACGGTGTCAACACAAGGCCTGATGCATCTGAATGCCAACACAACAATATCCCCGATAACGCCACCATTGCCGGGTCCTGGAGCTGGAGCCACAGCCTCTACGGCCCCGCCACCGCCAGCGAATCTTCCCTACGGAGCCTACGGTGGGGCAGTGGGCAAGGTTCCGGGAGCAAGCAAATATCAGCAGGCAGCCAAGGAGCCTAAGTATGCGCCACCACCGCCGCCGCCACCGCCATCATCCCACATGGCAGCCCTGTATTCGGCGGGACAGCAGCAGCAGCAGCAGACATCGACTCCCGCGGACTTGGCCTACCAGCAGAGGAGACGCAGCTCCGTAAGCGCCAGCAGCTATGAGCACTTTATGGTGCAGCAGCAGCAGCACCAGCAGCAGCATGCCCTGATGCTGGCGGCAGCCGCTCATGCGGCACAGCGTCAGCAAATGCGCGTCGAGGAACAGCAACAGCAGCAGCAGCACCAGCAGCAGCATCATCAACAGCAGCATCATCACCACCTCCAGCAGCAGCAGCACCTCCAGCAACATCGCCTGCAGCATCAGCACCTTCAGCACCACCATCACCATCATCCCAATGAGTTCAAGGCTCCGCCAGCTGATAATCTCCTCCTGCAGCGTTCGAGCAGCCGGGAGCAGTTGATAGTAGAGCAACCGCAACAGCAGCAACCACTGGAGCTGTTGCCTCGGGCCAGTTCCGCCAACTCCGACTATGGTGGCTATCGCATCCGTCCGCCCAGCAGGCCTAGCTCCAACTCGTCGCAACCGGATTACACTCAGGTCTCGCCCGCCAAGATGGCCCTGCGCCGGCATTTGTCACAGGAAAAGCTTAGCCAGCATGCAACGCCACAGGCCACGCCACCACCACCACCGCCGCCGCCGGGACAGGGAGGTGTCACCACCGCTGCCACCTCGGGCAAAACTATTGGGGATCTGGTTAATGGAGAGATCGAACGCACCCTGGAGATCTCACATCAGAGCATCATCAATGCAGCTGTGAACATGAGCACCGGCGGTGCCCATTTCATGGAGCGAACCACCTTCCTCAATGACAGATCCAACGATCAGCGGCTGCTCATCAATCTGAATGCCCAGCGACCGGAGCGTGTTCATGTACGTCCGCTCTCCGACGAGCCCCAGGAGCCGCATCCCACCAGCTATGCCCAGGAGAGGGGGGGAGCAGGTTCTCAGGCGGCGTCAGGCGGAAACAGCAATCTGGCCACTCTGGCCCATGTGGCCTATGTCCAAAAGGCGCAGGCAGGCGGAAGTCGAGCGAACGCGGGTACAGCGCCACCTCCAGGTAGCCACTCCTCGTCTGCTCGTGCGGGAAGGGACTATCAGCCGGTGGCCCTGCCACGCGCAGAGCTCAAGGGCAGCATCGAGGCCTATTTCCACGAGGAGCAGCAGCAGCAGCAGAAGCAGTCAAAGGGATCAGGATCAACGGGAGCGGCCGCCTTGCGTGGAGCGCGTCTCAACGGAGCCAATCCGCCTTTGGAGGGTAACTTTGTGAATTTCCATTCGAAAATGGGTAACTTGAAGTCTCTTTTTGAAATGCTTG
The DNA here is from genome assembly GCA_018904815.1 of Drosophila ogumai. NCBI lineage: Eukaryota > Metazoa > Arthropoda > Insecta > Diptera > Drosophilidae > Drosophila > Drosophila ogumai. Next base: position 5,045 of record JAEIIJ010018446.1, on the reverse strand, counting down.
CAGGTTTAGCTGCTTCTCTGCAGGATCATGTCCGTGCCCGGAAGTACAAGGAGGAGACCGAGGAGCGTCAACGCCGGGCGGCAGCCGCCGCTACGTCATCGGGAGTACCGCCCTCTGGCTTGGAAATGGCAGCTCACTATGCCCACCAGGCGCCGCCAGCCCACAGCTACCACCATCATCATCATCAGCATCCACACCATGGCGCCAGTCTCAATGGAACGCCGCACAAAGTAGAGCGTAAGCAGGGTCTTAATTTACTAAAGTTAATCAATTCTAAGCTCTCCCACATCCCATTTTCAGTTGGAGTAAAACGAAGCTCGCCGCTGGCGCCGCACCAGCAACCGCCGCGTCCCTCAAAGCTGGCACACTATGAACACCATCAAGCCCATTTGTATGCCAACGGACAAGTGTTGCCGCCGCCGCCACCAGCTCATGATGCCACCACGCCCTCACCGACGCCCTCTTCGTCGTCGTCGTCCTGCGGCAGGCGCAGCAATAGCCATAACAATGGCAAGATGCTGGTGGATCCTCCTTTGCTGATGAGCCCCGAGATCAACTCGCTGATGGGCGATGAGCGGCCACTGCAGCTGTCGCATCACGCGCAGCAGCAGCAGCAGCAGATGCTTCATCACCACCAATCGCAGCAGCAGCAGCACCAACCACAACTGCAGCAGCTCAGGGTGCCACATCTGGGACATGGTCATGGTCATGGTCACAGCACCACGCCCACTTTGGGCGGACAGCGTAGCAATGCCAATGCCGCCGACGATGGTAAGCTATACGTAGACCAAGCTCTTGCGGCCTGGCCACCACCCACTCATGCATTTGCACTACCGACACCACCACCACCAGCACATGTAGCCTATCCGCAAGAACTGCATAATCTTTACCAGCACAAATACGCCGCCCAACTGGTGGCGGAAGATTTAACCATGAAGCGAGCCGAAGCGGAATCGGAAGTGGGGGAAGACGAGTCAGGCGAGGAGGAGGAAGAAGAGGATGAGAAGGAGGAGGAGTCTGAATCTGAGCGAGAGGCAGAGGAGGAAGCTGTGTCCGAATCCACCTCAAGCTCCAGCTCCAGCTCCAGTTCCAGTTCCAATGCTACCGATTCCGATTCTGAGGCGGCTTGAATTTACACTCATACACACTCATACACTTAAAAAAAAAACACTTTAATATTTTATATTTGTAAATACACAACACGCACCTGCAAAGCAAAATTTTGTTAATTTTTAAACACACTTTTTGAGCAAATCATTATTGTTAATATTATTTTAAATGTTGCGTGTTGTTTCGTAGTTTGTGTCCCTAATACTTGTAGCACTCACTGTATTGTTGTTTCCTATTATTATTTCGTTGTAGCCTTTTAGATAATTATGTTTCATTTGTTTATAATTTGTTATTGCTTTAATTTATGATTTTATTTAATTTTGCCATCAACATTTTGGGTAATTTGTATTTTTATTTAGAGGGTGGAAAAAAAAAAACAAAACTAACGGCGTAAAAATACAGAGTGTAAGATTGAAGAACAGTAATCCCCCGATTGAAATAAATATTTAAATGGGGTTTCTACACATCAAAACATCTTTGTATCATACAAAAAAATCAAAGCAAACGGCGACCAACAACATCCTGAGAAAAAAAGCTAAAAGTACCTTACAGTTCCCTACTCCTTTCTCCTAAGCGTCATGCCAAATCAGTCATCTATATCTAAGCATATATCAAATTTTACTCAGAGCCACACACACACAACTCACAAAAAAAAAACATAAAGCTTAAAAAAAGCTTAATTGTAAAAAACAAACATACAATACACACATCCCATTTTAAAATTAACCAAAACCAAAAAAGAATATCAATCAACTTTCTTGGAATGTTATTTTAATGCATAATTAATTTTCAATTTTACTAAAAATTCAAATAAAAAAAGAAAAATAAAAATATTTACATACAAAAACAAGCAAAACAAAAGAAAAAGAAACCCCCACCCAACCTCTTATCCATAGCCTTCTTTTTATGACTCCCTTCTATATTATGCTCTCCTCCCATACAGTTAACGATTTGGCAGCGCAACGTACTATAACTAATTACGATCCCAGACGTCGCCTTCGCACGACTCTGTCTGGGGGCCCAACGAAACTATCAGCTAACAGTACTAGTAACCACAGTCTGAATGGATATGTGCTGGCAGATAGTAGTAGTAGTTGCTCCCACACACCACAAGTAACCCCAATAACCAATGATCGATTGCATTGAATTGAAACTGACATTGAATTGAAATTGAAATTGATTTGAATCGAATTGAAATTGAAATTGAATTGATTGACATTGCATACCTCAAAATTCCGTAAAACCGAAGCGAAAACTGAAAAAAAGAACATGTTTGTTGTTGGGCAATTAAGACAGAAAATCTTCTAAAAAAAAAAAAACTGATAAATAATAAGCAAAAGTACAAAAAACCCCCGATGATCAAAAAACAGCCAACAAAAAAAAGACAACTTTTAATTTTTGCGTTTAATAATTTACCTACTAAAAGTACAGAATTTATATGCCAAAAGAAAAAAAATTATATAATTAAAAAAAAACGAAAGAAAAATTTTAAATCGAGCATGAGGTAAGTTCTGTTGCGCCTAATTGGTTTTCTTTCTTTTAATTATGATTTTTTACTTATGATTTACTTTATTTTTTAGTTTCATTATGTAACAAACTTTTCGTTTAACATTTACCACATGCATTACACACACATAAAAAATAAACAAAAACCAACATGTCCCCTGCACGCAACGCAACTGTACCAAAAAAAAAAAAAACAAAGGAAGAAGCTTAGGACACGACTTGTTATCGTTATCGTTATCGCCCCCGAAACTCACCATATTTCACCCCAACGCAAAAAAATTCGCACTACTTTTAGGACAAGCTTAAATGGAATATAACTCATCGTTATTTTTGTATAATCCCAAATCTAGATGATGTTATAGCCGCCGATGACGAGTCCCACTGGCAGCATCGCGTCAGCTCTGGCTTCGATCGCTTGGTGGCCTTCGCCAGCACTGAACTGGATAAGACGCGGCGCAGCATCGATGGCATCGACACGGTGCCAGCCTCAATCAGTTGTAACACCTCCCCAGACTCGGGCATTACGCACAGCAGCAGCAATTCGGATGCAGTGCGCACATTCCTGTCCACCTCGTCCAGCTCCTCGTCGCAACTGGAGCTGCCCATTGGCAGCGGTGGCAGCAGCAGCAACAACAGTCTCTACAACAGCGGTGGAAATAATGCGGCGGTCAGCCATCAGCAGCAGCAGCAGCAACAACAGCAGCAGCAGCAGCAGCAGCAACTGCTGCAGGTTCAGCAACAACAGCAACAGCACCAGCACCTGACCACCGATCACCTGAGCGACAGCAGCAGCATCAAGTCGTCGGCTGGCAGCAGCTCTTTGAAGACAGTTTCGCCGGTGGATCCCAGTGCCATTGAATCGCCGCCGCTGTCGGACGTTGGATTGCCCAGAACCCCAAGTCCCAGTGCTGCCAGCGTGGCCACACCTCCTCTGGCCAGTGGCCCAGCTCTCTCCGGTGGCGATGTGGCTGGAATACCGCTGAAGTATCAGCGCAAGTCGAAGAGCGGCTCGGAGAAGCACTACAAGAAGAAGTTCTGCGAGCGGAACTGGGAGTACGACTGCGATGAGCTGCTGGCCTACTCCAACTCGAGTGCACCGCCAACAGCAGCGGATGCGGCAGGCAATGGGCCAACGAGCCTGGTGGATACGGTTACTAGTGCTAGTGCTGCTGCTGCTGCTGCACCACTTCAGCTGGGAAAGTCTGGCAAATCACCGAAGGAGAAATCATCGCCGCACCACAACAACAGCGGCGGCTATAATCATCACCACAAATCCTCGAAATTCCGGCCAAAGGGCAAGGACTGGGACTGGTCGATGGACAGTCGCAGCCAGACGGGCGACCACATGCTGCCCCAGAATATAAACAACTCCACGACCACCACAACGAGTAATTAATTTAGTAAACTAATTTAGTTCAATTTTGCTGAAGGATGAAGGAAGAAGGACGATTAATTGTACATTTTGGATCTGCGACTGGATATCCTAGATCCCTGTGAATTATATATTGTATTTAAATGAAGATTTTTTGTAATTTTAACTAAATGAATTGTGTACGCATATAGCAAACTAATTTGTATAGCACAGCTCTCCATTATTTGCCTTGTTTTATTTAATTAATTAATTAATTGCTAGCCACCAGCTCTCCTCCTGTGTGTGTCACCAGTGTGTGTTTTTTATTTCCTTGCGAATTCTATAACTAGGCTAGGCGGGTATTTCGCATTAGGTTATAAGTACAAGGTTGAACCCAAACTGCTGATGAACAATGTTACTACTGACTTCTTTATACCAATTGTACCAATTATTATTATTATTATTATTATTATTATTATTGTATTTAATTTGCATTATTATTGTTTATAAGTTTAATGTGTTTTGTCCTTATTATTTTTAAATAAAATTCTCAACTAATTGAAACGCTTATAATTTGCTTTTATTTTCGTTTAAAACCAACGCTGTTACAGTCTCTCTCCTCCACGTTGAATTGGGACCAACCAACAACCCTCGAATTCCCAACCCGTTCCTCTTTTCAGATGAAAGATGCTTCCACAAAACGAATATATACAACATTTTAAAAGAAATCTTTTAGGAAAAGTACATTACTTTTCTTCACATTTGCGAATTAGCTAATATATATACATATGGCACAGCCGATTACGGTACATTTCTTTGATCAATTTATAGTTTATTTTTTTGTACTTCTTAATTCTTTAATATCTGTACTCGCGCATAGGATTTTAAACATCGCGTGTGCGCTCAAATATAAAAGCAGAAAGGATATATACAACATATACTTTAACAGATTAATCGCAAAACAATAATTCTAAACTGATGTAGAGGCATTAGATAACGTATACAAGCAACATGCAATATGCAACCGCAGCAGCAGCAGCAGCAACAGAAGCAGAACAACAAGTAACCTTATAAATTA
>JAEIIJ010018438.1:0-22920 GCA_018904815.1 Drosophila ogumai | reverse complement strand
AAAACCAATCTGCAAGGGTATACAAACTTCGGTGTGCCGAAGTTAGCTTCATTTCTTGTTATTAATTAAAATACCGATAAAAATGGTTCTGTTTTTATAGGAAAAACGGCTTGTTTTGGCACTTTTCAAAGTCTTATACAACGCTTACCATGCGTTTACCTGAGAAGATATTGGGCTGACATGAAAGCCTAATTTTGTTACTTCTCTTTCTACTAAGACAAACCTCAGGTTTGTCAGCTATATTGCTTTTTCAGAACTGAATGGAATATGGAATTCCATTTGTCCGATATTTTTGCTATGTTGTACTAGCCTATCAATCCAGTCCAAATTGTTAGTAACATTTTTGAATAAAACTTTTATTGCGTTACAAGTTCTTGACATAACATACTATCAGACAAAACATGAAAATCGATTCAAATTATGTAAACATAACTATACTTAATACTCCTCCGTAACTTAGCATTATAAACATAGAATTCACTTCCAATTAGGTTAAGTTGCCAAATAATAAACGGTGCACTAGTCAAATAAAAACTTCTTTATTTTTTTACTCCAAAGAAAAAAAAAAGTTCTTCCCTTTAAATAGATGCTTTCTGAAACGGGACCTTTGAGTTAGGATCAAGCTGCATTTACTTGCTACTTCAAGTGCAAAAACTCCCTCCAAAACGACCATAGGAAAATATACTATGCTTATGCACCGATCCTAGATAACACTGTATCTACATATAAAAATAGTGTTCGTTCTGAGCTCTAAGCCATATACCGAAGGCTTCCGGTTGACAATATATACACAATCTGATTAATAGTATTACGCATTATCTTGTTAAATCTTCATCTGCTCTATCCATGAACACGAACGGAAGCGGTTATAGGTTACCAGAAATTATTGACTTTATATTCGGTCTAATTTTGGCAGCTCAGTCTCTCTCCGTCTTTCACAATTTTGGTGTTGGGCATAATGAGTCCACGTGACACCATTTGGGATTGCCGCGAGGGCTCCACGTCGGTTCGTTTAGTTTTTGTTATTAATTCGTCGGATGCTGACTCTGGCGCTCGCATCGATTACGCAATTTCCGACGAGTCTTTAATGAAAAGAAAACAAAGTTGCCAATTTCATGTTGTGCTCATATTTGTGTATTTTTTAGATTGGCATTAGGTGGCACTTAACTATGGCCCCAACTAATAACTGTATCTGTTTAAGCCATTAGTGCCTGGTTGGTGGAATACGAGTCGACGATTATCCTAAACGACTCTGGGGCTTGGGCCACGCTACTGGCCAGAAGACAGCTTGACAGCTTCGAATGCCCGGCTGTTCGTTTTCACCTCCGAGATTCCCAAGTGCCTGCGTGGGGGTTAACGAGGCGGAAGATTTCGGGGAAAGTAAGAGCAGAATTCTAAGTGCGCGCAGCCGTGTGACTTAATCCCTGCCCATTCTTGAATGGAAAGTAAAAGTTGCCAGCTCACGATCCGCCGATCGTTCACACCAGAAACTACAACCTCTTCCGATGGCACTGATGCTGGGCCTGGGTCTGGGCCTCGGCTGGAGTGATAAGCACAGGCCGCAAGCGTCATCGAGTCAAAGGTTTATTGACGTACGGCTGCCTCTTCTGCCGTCAGAGGTGACCATGATGATCAGGCTGGCCACTTGTTGTTGCCAGCGCAGGTCGGGTTTCGGTTTCGGGTCCATGGCATCTCTCTCGAAGGCCGCTTCTGCCTCCAGTTTGCCTAGCTCGTTTTTCTATACATTTCTTTCCTTCTTTCTCGCTATCATTCGTCGCAAGGTGAAAGTCTTTCCCCTCGAGCGCTTTGTTGTTGCTATTTGTAAAGCATTTAATCTTTTTCGGTGTTTCAGTTTTTGTTGACCGTCTGTCTGGAAATGGCTTTTGTTTTTTGTTAATCTCGGACTGTCCATTGGTTGCCCATTCATCAAGACCTTAAATACATGTTTCTGCGGCTCCAATCTTGAAATTCTAAATTGTTGGCTCAAGTACATAAGTATGATTCACAAAACTCTTCATTTTTCCATGAAATGGAATGGCTGCCTGTAAAATTTATACGTTTCCCTGCATTAAAATGAATTGCGACAAGTCGTAAATGTCTTTCTCAGAGGTCACCCGAGTTGTTTGGGATAAGGCGAAGGCAAGGCTTTGTTAATAAGGCACACCCTTGGTTGCTGTGTGTTTCGAAAGCTGCCATAATAAGAAATTAATCAATTGTCGCCTCGGAGTCACCCGTAATTGATCGACAACAACACACCAACTGCCACTGGTTATTTCTTTGCATTTTTGCTGGAATTGCCTTGGCGATCGATTAGGAAATCTGCGAAATTGGAAATTAAAAACTCGTTTTTTCGACGTGTGTGGGAAGTAATTACCGAAACACGGGCACACAAGCGAAGGGAGAAAGAAAAATCAAATCAAATCAATCAAATTAAAACACATATGGCATATTTATGAATTGATTCGACAGGGTGCCGACTTCCTGCCTTCGACTTCTGCTTCTTCAGATTGTGCAAACAATTCAATCAAGCTCAGCCACGGGACAGGTGAAAATATTTTCCTCAGATTTTTGGGATTGCTAAGCGGATTTTCTCACAGTCCGATCGGACAGCCGATCGACAAAGAAAGCCATCAAATAAAATGTAAGAGCACAAAAGCCACAAAAGACCCCAGTGGAGTAGAGTTGGCTGCAGTCAATGACTCGGTATCATCATCGGTAATTATCACGGTCTGTGAATGGAACAAAGAAGCCAGGCCTGATAAGCTCTCTGGCGCTTGCCACTTATGCAATCGCCACTTAGAGGGACCTCAGGTCTGTCCCTTAGAAGTAATTGGCCTTGGGATTACACGCTGCTTTCGGGGCGTTCGCTCCGAAAGTGAAAAGTTATTTATGAAAACCGGCGATGAAGTGTCTATTTTGGGGGCTGATTGATGGATGAGTTGATTAGTAGCCACTGAATGGCATGGGGACTCGGAAATAATTGGTAGGAAAGGTGGAAATGCAATTATTCGTAGATCGGTCTAGCTGGTTCTCTGATACAAAGTGCGTTTTATTTTCGACCGACTGCTTATACAAGAGGAAATGAATTTCTGAATCAAACCTTTGGTATCTGTGGCTAAGTTGGAAAAGTTTCGAAAGTAGACGAGAGATAATATCTTTAGAAATTATTTTTAAGCATATAGTTTTCTTATTTATTGAAATTAATTTAATTTTATTTATACTAACTCTTAAATTTTAAGTTAAAAAACTGATAGGAAAGTTGCACAAAAATAGACTCCTTTGTGCAAGTTTCTGATCAAATTGTTAATTGTTGAAGGTCTCTTTTTTCTTCACCTCTAAAGGTAAGTAAGTACTATTTAACAATTCCTTTATTTACAACATTAAAGTTTGCGGCTTCCCACCGATCACTTGAGTGCAGCAAGCCGGTAATCCCTGTGACTGATTCCCGCCGAGACTCCATTAAGATATCAAATCGAGCTTAATATGCTAATTCACTGCCAAACGGCTGTGATGTAAGGCGTAAGGTGCTGCTCGGTAGATCGTCTTACGCGATCGCAGCGGGAATCGCCGAACTTCGGGCTGTATTACTCAACTGAGTCGCAGTCTAGCATTAATCATGTTCAAATCATAAGCCAATGAATCCGTTCACAGACGCGCATTCCTCTACCGCAAGAGTCGAAATAAATTTAGCTGAAAGTTTTTCATTATTAAAGAGTAGTAGTAATAGGTAGAGTAATATCACAATTCAGCTTGTATCTGGAAATCGAAGTATCAATGACTTTTAACACATTTAGTTTCAGCATTGTAGAGTTTTTGATACGATTTGGTAGCAGTTTGACTTTTTTAGTATTTAGATATAAGCTAAGTGAGATGTAGTTGCAAATTCAACCCCGCATATTAAGTTAAATACAAGGCGTTTCTGTCGATGTTCTTCTCCTTGAAGTTTGCGAAATATCTAATAAATTGAATAGTCAAGACAATCTATTAGAATGTTATTTATTAATTTAATTTGTTATTTGCCGGTACACCTACAGGATTCACTGCTAATAACCTCAAACGTCAACCAGGGGTTTGTAAAAGGTGATATCTTTTAAAGATATCTGATAATATATTCGTGATCACATCAACATGAGAGACATTTTGTCATGTCCAACTTTTAGGACTAAAGCTGGCTTTTGATCACCAATAATTTTTGAAACCATCCTAAACATGGCACACAAGTCTAATGAATGGGGCTTAAGTCATAAAATTGTATCCTTGAATTTCTGTAGAATTTAAATTTAAATTGTTTTTTTTGCTAAAGATTTCTTACGACATAAAAATAGGATCATAAATAGAAGTGTCATTTGGCAATTCAGGGAGAAAAGACAAAACATGTTTAATGGATATTTATTGTCTTCAAATAGTGACTTTAGAAAATCGTAGAGATTTGAATTCTTTACTACTTAAGTGAATCATATTTAAAGTTCAGATTAATTCTTCTAAAGCTTGTGTTTATCTTGTAATTTATGAAACAAAGCTTAGGATATCGAGTATCTAAGAGTAGATAGACAGCAGCTTTCTGCATATACATAATTTATTGTATAACAAGCAAAGCTTATAGATATATGTTAATAGGTTCGAATAAAATTGAAATATCTTACATTTCAATGTAGTGAAAAAGAATTATCTTTAAAATCTTAAAGTCTCTGCATATCAATTTACTACTACGATTGTTAACCACTTCCATTTGAGCAGTTTAAATGAATTAATTTTTGTAAATATTTTTCATTTTGGGCAATTACATGTCTGTGGCTCTAAATCGCTAATTGCAACAAGAAGACTTGCGCAGCGTCGGCCTGGCCTCAAATTCCCAGACGCCCCCCAGTCGGGGCTTATCGGCACTTCCGAGATACTACGTGATTGGGCCAGAACGAGTACGAGTGGCTATCTGGGAGCTTGGTGTCGGATTTGCCATTTCTGGATTCGATAAGCGGGTGATTCATGCGAAGCAGATGCATCTCCATCTCTCCGCTGGCATTTCCTCATGTTGCCAGCAACACTTTCTCTTTCGGATGGCGGCGCGCTCTTTGCTTTCTCTTAGCGCCGTGCTGCTGGCCGGCTCGTTCGCTCTTCGGCCGATGCGGCGCAACATGTTGCTGGCCGCGGGCACTTGTTGCTGGCGACGCGGCGGTTGCGGCTTTTTGGCATCTTCGTCGCGAGCTTGGCTTAAATTGTTACCAAACGTTTAATGATCTTCAGTTAGGCTCCGAACTCTTACCAGTCAGGTCGTGTCCGCGGCTGCTTCCATTGGCCTGGCCACCTCAAAAGTCCCCAACGCGGCTCAAACGTTAACGGAATTTAAAGTCGAGGGAAAGAGAAGAAAACAGAAAAACAGAAACTGCATCATTTGCATAAAGCAAATAGAAAACGTAACGAAAATACGAGTAAAGTTGATTCGGATTGTGTGTTGTTTCATGTCGCATTTCTGACATTTCTGGGATATTTTCCCCAGCGCCGTGTTTGTTTTAACGGAAAATAGTGCATCGACATTGAATCGAATTGACTGGAAAAACAATAGCAATTATAACCCTTGACTGAACAAATATCATATCCGGAAGTGAACCATGCGTGTTTCATTGGCAGTTTGGGGCACCTTGTGCCTGTGGGTGGTCGCAGCAAACGCACAAGGATTTATACCGCCGCCCAATGTCGGACCGCACAACGGGGTAAGTCCTTTAGCTGGCTCCGGAAATACTCTAAGAAATGTGGCTTAAAATGTGTCACTATGCCCCATGTTCCACATTCCCAGGCACAAAGGCAATTCCCTCACAAGCGCCAGTTCAAATATGTGCCAAATAATCATAAAAAGAGTAAAATATTTATCGCTTGATTTGCATTTCCATTGAATCTTATGCAAATATCCATTGTCAAATCTGTCTTTGTGGGCCCTCCGCTTGTCCCGACCAAATTGACACAGTTTTTAGATCTTTTTGAGCTTCGGCCGAGAAGAAAGTTGCCGTGCCTTGAGTAGTACTCGCATAAATATGTCGAACAGCATTCATTTTTGGATCCCCAAAGGCTGGTCGAGTCTCAAAAATTCCACAGACTTGCATAAGACTTTCTACCAACAAGAAACCAAGCGATCGATCTGATCGCAGTTCCCAAGCTGCTCATTTGAAAATTCAATTATTTAAATATTTGTTTTCGGATCTCAATATTAATTGCTGAAAAATTTATGGCCGCAACTGAAAACGAAAACGATTTTCAACGCCTCAATGAACTTTCCCTTTTCACAAATATATTTTTATCTCTCGCTCGGCGGAGTGTGGGGGACTCGATTAAATGAAGATGCAAAGGAAGAGTAAGAGCCGGGCCGAGACACCGTTTAAGGCAAAACCTGTTCGCTTGGAGTGGTCAGGAGACCGAAAACTGAACAGAAAAACCAAACTTTCAGCCAAGTCATGTGGGATCTTGAGAATTTCTAGGCGGATTCTGGCCAGTTGATGATGGCAAATATTAGATAATTGATGGCTCAGATCCACTGATTTTCCCGTTTTGATGTAACACGACCAAGTGGGGCATCCGATGTTACAGTTTTCACTTTCGTGGCTAAGTCCGACACAGATTTGGCCAAAACCTCAACAATTTATGATGTGAAATCAGCAGCTTTGTTGTCTCCCATTTTTTCGGCTGTTTAAGCTTTGCTTTGAGACGAACTAATGCCTATAATTGAGGCTTGGATTACGTAAAAGATTTATTTCGATGTTGTTCAAGCTGCAGGCAATGTTTTGATACGGGATTATGGCTGAATGGAGTGACAGATGAAAAGGCCCTGATCACCGCGGACTCTTGCAGAATGCCAAACAAAAGATGACAGCTCCGCGTCCCTTAAATGACTTTCTTTTTCGAACCAAGCTCTTCGGTCGTCATCCTCGCCCGTGGCATTGTCCTTAACCTTTCCGTGCATCCGTCGACTTGGCGATTTCCTTTTCGGCAACTTGCACAATTTTTCCCATAACGTAAGAAAAACTTGTCCCGGACCAGATTTCTGCCAACATCATCTCACACCATTGACATAAGTTGGCTGCGGCCTGCGATTGCATCTTGGCCTTTTCTTTTTATTGAAGTTTTGGTAAAACAAGCAATCACGCGGAATGGAAAAAGTATCATCATCTTCCTTTTGTCTGGCGGCGAACAGGAACTGGTTGCATGAGGTTTTCGCTCTTAGGATTCGGCATCGATTCGGTGGCGGCTGTGCAATTTCTTTTGTGCGCCTGGGCTTTGTTTTTGCCATTGCCTAATTTTAACATTTATTATTTTGTATATATTGCCTCACGTAGCGTTCGCAATTGTGTCTTGTCGTGTAAACTTGGCAGCCGGCAGCCGGGCAGCCAGTCAACTGCTCAGAAACATCTGGTGTCCATCGGATCCCAGATCCCAGTTCCCGGTTTCCCAGTTCACAGCGCAGGCGCTGCAGTTCCACTTACGAACAAAAATCCCACAAATCCCCAAACCGACAGAAACAACAATTTGCCATCTTCGAACATGTTTTGGCTGACTTGTTGGTTGTTTTGTATTTTTTTCTTATTTATTTTTGTAAATTTAGCGTTTATTTAACACATTTATGTTTATTTCCCGCGCTCTGCTTTCACTTTTGTTGGAGCTTCGTCTTAAAAAAAATCTATAACAAGAAGGACATGAAGGACTTGGAAAATAATACCACAATATATTTATTTTGAAGGGAACTATTATTAAAATATTTATTTAGTTTATGGTACTTCTCAAGTCACACTATTTTGGCTTCCGCTTGATCTTCCCCATAAAATATTACCTCTTTTATAGGTAAACATTGATGACAGTTTTGAACACAAGTTCATTGTTCTTCTAACTTATCAGATAACATTATTTGGCTTTTATAATGCTCTAAGCTCAGCTTGTTAAGCCATTAGTGCGACTCAAAAAATGCGTAAACTCGCGTTTTATTACGAGACTTGGGAAGCACTCACTCTCTCTCATATTACATATATCTTTCAAACTTTCCTGGGGCGAGGTTTTTTTTAGTACGAAAGACAGATCTGAAATTGATTTACGTTGCGAGTCCATTGAAACGGGTTGCCAATAATTTTGGCCCTACAACCTGTTCACTTTCGGTGCGGCTTTGTTGTGTCGACACACCAACAAAACCATAACAAGAAGCCGCATTTCATTGTAATTTCTTTTTGCGAGCTGCGTTCTGCTCGTTTTGAAGGCAAGTGGAAAGTGGGTCAATCGAGAGATCTTTATAAATATCGCTGCTCGGTTGCATATTTATCTGAAAGATATTTCAGTATCTGGGCGGAGAGGTGACAAACTGTTAATGGATCTAGCTTAAAAATGAAAGTTGTTTTTGTGGGGTTTCAGAGAGAGACAGAAAAACGAAGACGATGGCACTTGCCAGTACTCCAGGGCTAATCAGGCTCAGGGCCCCAATCATCGCACCTCAATCGCCTTTGATTGGCCCCCTCGAGTTTTCCCACTTCAGCAAAGTAACGAGCTGCCATTAGCCGGGCGCCACTTTAAATCGAATCGCATCAAAATAAAGCCCATAGAGATCGCCATTCAGCTGCTAACCACAAACAAATAAAATAATTGAACGCTAATCAGCGGGACAGCGAGGGTCTTTCTTTCCTTTCCTCGGGTTAATTTGCTTTGCTGCGCACCCAACCGCTTTTCAGTTCGACTGAGAATTGAATCAATTTCGTTTTTGAACGAGAGAGAAATTGCCTGAAAAGTGAATGAAAACCGAGGTGTCATGCCCGATTGGGCAGAGGAGACCGCAGGGTTGGCCAGGAAACTCGGCTGAAAATTTGTAATTCCATCGGTGATATAACGTGCATTATGAAATCTGTTGGGGTACAGTTTTCCACCTGGCTGCTAGGATTCTAAAAAGGGTTTATAATTATTTATATTTACAATCAATTTTGAGTATCTTGTCATTATAAGCTCTTTGGTCTCTGCAACTTTGTATTTGACCCACTTTGGCGTAGAACGTGGGCTGGGTAAAAGTTGAATACAGATTTCTTCCGAGAATTGCGGATCGCCCGCTGTCAAACTCATAGGGGTTCAAGGCATCTTCCGCTTTCTATGGCTCCTCATTACCCCGCGAGATCTTCTCAATTATTAAGCCATTAACATAGTTAGTGAACCGCTGACTCTGTTCCGCATTATTTTATGGAAACGATCGCCAGAAATTAGCTCGGTAAAAAATAAAAAAGGTATTACCGGCAAAACGCTGATCGTTAAAACGACGTCCGTGCTGGGAAAAGAAAGTAAAAGGGCTCGGCGACATAATTCATCGCTGCTGCTGGTTATTGACAGGCCGCCGGATGGCCTCGCTTCTTCCAGGTCATTAAAAGTCGCTTGGATTGGCCACATATCGGGGATGCAGAAAAGCAAATGGGTTTTGTCATGGCTTTTTGTTGCCTAATTGCAAGTTGCGCCTGATGAACGCCACACTTAGCCGAGGTATGTGCAGTAAATATATCAGGGAGATTTTCACCCGCCGACGCCGTACCCAGCACCAAGTGCAGCAAGTGTCAACTTCCGCGTTACTCATTCGCCGCGTGGTGCGGTGGTGCAACGGGTTCCTCAGCTGCATCTTCTTTCTCGCCATAACTCAGCGCAAATATGGCCAAAAGTCAAACGATCCTCGGATCGCTAACGTAATGCAATAGCCAAGCCCAACGCCGCGGCGGTTCAAACTGGGCAACCAGTTATGGCCCGCCGCCGCCGCCGCTGCACTTTCGTTTTCGCATTCGCTGGGCCTTTGTGTCTGGGCGGAAAGTTTATTGCGCGAAAATGAAGAAGCGTTTGTTGCTGGCACACAGTTCCAAAACAAGATTTGAAACAAGCTGCTGCTGCTGCTGCTGCAGCAATGGCATCTGCAATTGGTGGACGGGTCGGGATGGGTCTGGTCTGGTCTGGCCTGGTCTGGCCGGGTCTGCCGGGAGATGTTGCAAGCCGCAAAAGAGTTGCATAACCTGTGTGTGTTTTCCTTTTGCCTGCCGAGGTGGGAGTTGAAACTCTGAGCCGCCCGCCATGCCTAACGGCGCTAAAAACTTGTCCATCGATTTGCGTTTCATTTCGGCCTGCCCGGAGCTGAGGAAAATGCGCGGCGAAATTATTTAATGACATTTTTGCGGTTTGGCAATGTGTAATGGAAAAGTGGTGGATAACCATCTTGCAGTTACCCGGTTTTCATGCAAAAATCCGAGGGGTTGGGCCACGAAAGGTTAGGGGTTGTGGGAAATTTTACTTTAAAAGAAAGCATTGCAAGAATTTAACTTAAAACTCCTTAACAAATTTGTTATTGCAAACATTTAACACTAAATACACGTAAGAAAAGTCAATTGTTAAAGGTGCTAGGGTTTTTATACGGAAGCTATGTTTCAACAAATTTCTGTAACTAATATTTCTAAGAAACACAACTATTTTCATATTAAGGAGGAGTAACTCCGGGTTTCCACTGGCTGCCGTCATATTTACCCGAGTCTGATGCAACGCTCTCGGCACTTTTCGCCACCCTGAAGGGTTCCCTGCCCGAAAAGTCAAAGTACTCGCTGCGAGAGATACATATACCCTGCTTAGTAGTACCTGTCAGGTGCTGCACGCCCCCAACTTGCGCTGCAGCCCACTTCACACTAGAGTGCCGCCGCTGGCAGCGGCTGCTGCATGCCACATTATCGCCAGCGACCGACCGAATAGCCCAGTGGGCCGGGCCCCTGCCGCAGCCTCTGCTGGCACTTTCCGTTGCACCCGAACGAGAGTTGCAGGGAAAGAAAACGCTTTTCGCAAGCCTGGGTGATTTTCTGCACCGCAGAAGTTCCATGGCTGGCATTTCAGTTGCATTTTCCATTCGCTTCTTCGGCACCCGTTTTGTTGCAAATAATAAATTTTAATTTGCTCGGCGGTTTTTGGTACTTTTCCTTCTCATTCCGCTGCGGCTGCGGCTGCGCCTGCGCATTTAAGTGCATCAGCTGAGCATGCGAGGCGAAATGCACATCGCTTTCGATTTCTGCAAGAAAAACTAAGCCCAAATGAGTCCGGCCGGGGTGAAGAAATTTTGAATGGATATCGGCCGACTGGGTCCAATGGGGAAATCTAAACAGAGGACGAAGACTTCCTTTGAAAGTACTTCAAGAAAGAGCTCGAAGGCATTCTAATTTATTCGTTTTACAAATTATGAAAATTATACATGAACAGGCTGGGACCTCAGATGATACGACTATCTCATGATCCATTTGTGAGTACTCTATGGTTAGCTCTGTTTTAAGTCTTCCAAAACCCTCCAAAGTCTGGAAAAATCAACCGCCAACTTCGGGCAGGGTTACTAACCGCTAAACAATGGTCAGCTGGGTCCCCAACTTGTCGCGCCGCTTTGCGTCCCATCCGGGTAATTGCTAAAAACTGTCACGAACTGCAGCCACACAGTTTACTGACTCCGGCTGCGTCCCACTCCGGGCCGGTGGCAACTCGAAACATTTGCCAGACCCCGGGACCCCCGACCTTGTAAGCGACCCTCCGCAATTTGCATGTGCAGACCCGGTGAGCTTTGCTTTCGGAGCCTCAGCTCCGGAGCTTGCGTGACCAAAGGCGGGCACGAGACCAGCAGAAAGTCAGCAATGCGAGCATTTGGCGAGTCGGGAGCAACGAGGTGGCTCCGATACCATCTCGAAATGACTTAATTGGTTCCTGCAGCGAGTAAATGTAATTAAAATTATAAGAACTTCGCTTTCGAATCCAAAGCATTCGGCTCTGGCGCACTGCTAACCCATAAATTATGGATTCCAGTGAGCACGAAATGGCAAACAGCAGCTGAGGAAATCAGAAAATCAAAAGTTTTTCGTTCCACTCGAAACCCTTCCACTGCAAACAATGGCGGCCCATTTGACAAATGATATGGCGGGAAGTCTGAGGTGCACGGTGGCATCGCATGTCTGGGAATCTGAGGCAATGCTAATACGTAATTAAGGCATTAGACAAGCGTTAAATCGGATCTCAAGAAAGATCTAAGACGCCATGACATGAGAAAGCAGCATGGGGATGGGAGATCGAGTTGGTACTGGAAAATCCATTAAGATATGAAGATCGTCCAACGCAACCCCTCGAATACAGCTTATGTTCGACCTTATGGCTTCACACTTTCCCACAATTCGCCGGCCAAATTGTTGGCCAAGGTCAAAACCCGTATAAATAAAGATTTCGTCTAACAAAACATGGCCCATATACTTGCGACAAAGCCTTTAGAGTTCGCATCAATTGGAATCGAGGCGCTTCAGTTCGAGTGACAGCCCATGGAAACGAGTGGACAAACAATCCCCTCTCGATGGCTCTGAAGTCACTAAAGTAAATACGAGTGCGAAATACAAGAGTTGGCAGAAATACGCGCTTTTAAGGCCTTTGTACAATTCGGAATATTGGCGCCATTGAAGTCCCCCGTGACAGGCCAAAAGAGAGGAGAATTGCACAAAGATTACAAGAGCAGGGGATGGCCGACGAGGGTAACAAAGGCTCCCGATTCGGACAGATGATGAGCGTGGAAAGGTTTTGGGCGTTTTTGGCGGCTCTGTCAATGAAATTTCACGGCAGAGTTTCGTAACGAAATATGGCGAATGTAAATCCCAGGTACACGCCTTTCCGCAGAGCGAAATTGTAATACTTTCGGCGGTTCCCTTGATTGTCCGCTACTGACTTGGCTGATCTAAGCGAAGTGAATAAATCTTTGGCGCCAACAGGCCCGTCTGAAGTGTGGCTTGTTCGCGGCCGAGATACCGAGATATATGGCACGCAATTTGCGCGGCTGCGTGCGCCAAATTTATTGAATTGGAAAGTAAAAATTGCAGCGTATTTAAATTTATTTCCAACAATAATATAATTTTTAGAGGTTTGTGTTTTATGTTCGGCTGGCACGCAATTTGCCATTGATAATTACGAGGATCTTTCTGGCGATTGTCTGCCAAATAATAATTGTGTTATTATATTATTCGGCTGATGTTGTGGTTTCGAAATGGAAGGTGTGTTGAGGTGGAAAATTGAGTGGTTTGTCTGGGAAGATATTGGGCTTTGAAATTGATACATGAAATTAATTCTAATTCGTATTTAAATCGATTCGATATTTCTACAGAGCTCGCCTGCTCACTTTCTAGTTTAGTTACTTTTAAGGCAGGCATCCCAAAAGCGTTAGAAACTATCTTTACGCGCTTTAAAAAACTAACAACTCTGCAATTAGCCGTATTAACATGTTAATTACCCAAAAACAGATGGCCCATAAACCTACATTTTCTCATGCCCAAATCCAAGAGCAAAGCACAAAGAAGTGGGTTTATTTAAATTACATTTCTTGCCTTAGTTTAGTAGCTGTCAGATACCCAGCAGCAGCAGCAGCAGCCGCAATCCGCAGATGCTGCCCCTGGCAATGCTAATGATATAATAAATCTTGCAGCTCGTAAAAAGTGTCAGAGTGTGTCAAATTAAGCATATGAGCAGTCTTAGTCGAGTGTCGTCGTATGCACTCGCTGAATTCGGATTGGGAAGCGACTTCGGATTCGGATTGGGATCCGGAGCCACCTGTGTGGGCTGCGTGGGTGTCTAGTTGGAGTTGCAGTTGCAGGCGACTCTGCCAGGAAACGACTTTGAACAACTTTTGCGACTAGCATTTTGCCTGGTTCACAAACTCATTTGCCGCATCTTCAATTAAATTAAATTAAATTAAATTTGTATGCCACTCAAGTTTGAGTGCCAAGATTGCATTAACTTAACACTTTACCCGCGGTTTTGCAATATTTCCAGAGCTCTGTGAATGCAACCAAACTGGCAATTAACTGGGAGAAGCAGTTTGCTGGAATTATATGTATGTCTTAGCTGGATATTACGTTTTCACTCATTCGAGAGCGTAAAAATCTACAAAGAAATCCCGTCCCTTTAAGAAGTACCAGACATTCAAAAGTGAAATTGAAACGTACATAGTTTTTCTTAACAGTAAACATCAGTAGCACCTGAATTCAAATTTATATCAAGTTAATTGTTGATCAACATCTAGTATTAACTATAATATAATTTTTAAGATTATCGGAAGTAGTGTTAGTGTGAACGAATATTTTGTAACCTATCGAAGGCAATGCCAATATTTTTAGTTTTCTTACATACTCTCTGTCGTCTTTTTGGTTGAACTTTTAAAAAAGCACGCTTTCTTTAGATAATTATTATGGTCAAATAAACTATTTGAAAACTACAAAAACTGACCAAAACCGGTCATTCAAGCCGCATAAATATAATAATAATATACCCTTTAACAGGTAAATACGACGATCCTTCTTTTGTTATTGTGAATTTATAAACAAAACAAACATTTGTACCATTGCATAACTGGGATTTATGAATCCGATTGCCGAGATCGGCCACACTAATTAACGAGACAATCATTTGGATCTCATCGGTATGGGTCTGTCAGTTAAATTGTCCTAATTTGTTGTTGGTTAAGTGCTTAGCAGCACTCTCCTCGTCTGTCCGGCGATAATATCTGCAGATTAGTACGCGAACAGTAACCGAGCTGGCCAGGTTTCTTTTGCCGCACTTTCCTGGGCTTAAAGCGATGGTTAAATAACTTTTGTTTTTGCTTCTGCTGGAACCTTTTCATTGTTGCACTACTGTTTTTGTTACCGCTGGCCGGTGGCTTCTTTCGCTTTCATGTGGCTGGCGGCCCCTTTTTCGGTTTTCGGGGAAGGTGTAGGTGTTGGCCAAAGCTCCGCTCGAGGCAATTTCTTATTTACCTCAGTTAATTACACAATTTTATGTAAATTTCACTTTTTGCTATTACTGGGCTGGTGCTGCTATTGTTCGCCGAGCATTCTTCTGTGCGGCCGCAAATTAATTACTTATTTGCTTAGCCAGCTAGCTATTTGGCTGGCAATTAAAATGCCTTTAGGAAATCCACACAAATATTTTGTTCGCCTTTTTTTCGGGGCATCTCTTTGCAAGCAGCAGTCATTTGACGATAGCCGGAAAAGTGAAAGGGAATTGCCAAATCCTCGGATTGACCAATGCTGCGAGTCGCCGAGCCACAAACTAAGCCATCAGCTGCCATCAAAAGCTTATTATGCACATTTGCTGCAATGGGGAAACTGTCAACAGGGGCGCTGAAGGAGGTTGTCTTCGATTTAACCAGTTCTGGCAACCGCCGCGATTTCGAGGCTGCTTTAACTCCGTTCTGGACTTTATTCAGATACCATCGATGAGATGTCGAAATGATGTGAGCACGATTTCCAAGATCTAGCTGAGTCCGAGATGCCTTGCGACGATAAACAAGACAAACAATTTAATGAGGCGTTTAGTGTTGGCTGTCAACTAACAAATCATTTTAGGCAGTTGCCCTAGTTTTCAATATCATTAAAAAATCGATCAAAATAATTACATATTACTCTACAAGCAGTCCTTATCTTAATTTAAAGAATTCAAATTGAAGTCTCCAAAACATACAGTGATGACCGAGCTGACATCTCGCATGAGCGTCCCTTTTTATGGACGTAGCACAAATTGCACAACTTCCCACAAAAAAGATCCTCTAGTCTCCGAGGCATTCGGCAGCCTTGGGACTACACGAATTGCCAAAACAAGCTCGAGCCGAAAAAAAGAAGCCAGTGGCAAATGCATCTTAAAAGTCCAAAACAAAGAATACACAGAGATCCAGTGCAAGCTGGAGGCCAGATGCATTCAGTTTTTCTTAGTTAGCTGTGGGGCAGACAGGAAATCCGAAAGGCAATCGGGGAAAACGAGGCCAGCTTCGGTGCCATTGGCCATTGACAAGATCCAAACCAAAAAAAAAAAGGTTGGAAAATAGTAAATTGTGCGACTCGAGAAGAATCTGTCAGATGCCAGAGGCCGTTGTGCAACTCGCAGAATTTACGGCCACTGATTTTTGGTAACTCTTAATTAAGCGAACCATATCTTGGGGCCTGAAAATCTCGGGGCTCGATCTATTAAATTCTAATTAACATAAACTGCTTAAGTGCCTACTAAATACTGGCAAATCACTTTCACTGCGAAATGAAACTGAGTCCGAAGCCCGAAAACAAAAAGAAATTTCCGAAATTCGCTTTCGTTTTGTTTCTCATCTGGCTGAAGACAGCTCTCGTAATACCCGTCCCGACCCGATGTGTGATGGGAAATCAATTATGAATTATTAACAAATTAGCCGGCAGCTCGAGTCATGTAACTGACAGATACATCACGGATCACAACGCCCCAGCGAGCATGTGAAAAATGTGGACGCGAACTGGTTTCCAGCTGGTGGAATGCAGCAACTTCTACCTGTTGCCGGGTATCTTTCGGAGTATCTTCACCGATTAGCATAATGCTCATTTGATTTGACAGCCCTCGAATGGAAAAGTTTACATAACGAAATGGAGTTTGTTGTCGCAGTCCAGCCCATTTGTTGCTTTAATGGAACTTTCTTTGTTAAGCCAAGAAAATATTTCATTTGTTAACAAATCTTTACAATAAAAAACTCGATTAGGTCTTGAAATATTATGTGCAATAAGGGAAATTTTTTTGTTGGGATCCGAGATCCACAGTTTGGTGGAAAGAGGTCAGTGTTTCTTGTTGACTTTGAGTTTGTGAATTATAGTAATTACATTAAAATACCATCCTAAAAAGGAAATTTAATTAAAAAAAAAATGTTACTGGAACAGTATATTTCGCTATCTCAAAATTATAAAATATTTTCTGTAAATTTCTCTAGCTGCCTATATGAACAATACACCAAATACATCGTATATGATGACTAATAGGCATTTCCTATATTTCTGCCACCGTTTTTCGAACCGTGACACTTGATTAATCCACATTTGTTCGTTTGCTGACACTCTTTGGATGTCACTCGTCTGAGGTGAGGTATCGATTGGTGACAGCAACGACGTAGTCACCTGCATTAATGGGTTACCGCGCATGCGCGACCATTTATTGGGGGCTCTCACTGCGACGGTGCTTGAAAACGAAAGCGTTTTGCATACAGGCGCCGAGAAAATATTGAATGAATACGCTAAACCGAGAAATTGACACGTTGAACACATGTCGGGTATAAAAGGCGGGGAGGCATACAGGGCCCACCTGAAGACAGGGTTCAGTGGCTCTTGGGCCTGGGACGCTGATTGCTTTGGCACTTGATTGATGATTGATTGACGTTTTCACCAGCCAGCCAGGCAAGTCGTAGGGAAAAGTCATCTCTGCCGATCCAGGAGAAAGAAAATTGTGGCTGGTGGAAAACTCTAATTGGAGATGAAGATGCATGACAGGGCAATGGATTTTTTAGATTGAATTAATACTGGCAACGACTCCGGGGTGAGCCGTTACTTGATTACAAAAGCTCATTCCTTCACCTGCTCGAACATCTCGTACTTTTCTCCCGGTTAATCGTGGCGCTGTGATTAGGTTGCATAATCCAGAGACCTCCGTCCCAGTGCCAGCTTTTGGCGGCATCATCGGGCAACAGCTCCGCGTCATGATGAGGCGCGGCATTAGCGGCAACAACATAATTACCATGCGAAAAGAAAGAGTCGGGGCTCCCAAGCAGCCTGATAACGCCTCAATCGGGCATCGGCAGAGCCCGCAAAAAAGAAGATTTATTGCCGAGGCAATTAAATTATACATACAGCAGTTTAGCCATAAGCCAAAAGGCAGACTAAAGCCAAACAGTACCTCGGCCTGTAGAGAGGCTCAGAGGAGTACGTGGCCTGCTCCTCCTGGGGCCGCTTTGGCAATGATGTTGGATAACTGTTGTTAAACAATTGCCCGATGTGTGACCACCGCCTGGCTCTCGATTGGCGGTACGTATACGCGGTGTGGGTCGGACAGCTTGGCCACAAGATTGTAGGGGAAGACACACTAATGACAACTGCAGATGAGAGACAATAAAAGTGGGTTACCGAGTGAATAGAGCGGACTTTAGTTGGGCAAGGGCCTGGGACTGTTATTATCCAGACAGATTACTCACAATTTGCGTTTATCTTTTGGCCGAGATACCATCATTTAATCTTTGGAATAACGAGATCCATCCGTATCCGCCACTCAAGGCGATGGCATATTGAACTTTCTTCTTCCGTAACAATTTCGCTTCGCAAGGTGCGATTATGCCAAACAAGTTTGCTATTTTTATGGACTTCAACTTGACCGAGTGCCCGCTAAAAAGGACCCCTCAGCTGAGCCAGACGCACAGGCTACTCTGGCCAAAATGGAGCAGAGATTGCTTTGGAAACCGCCACTGAAACTGGTTCATGTCTATTTTAGGGGCGCTTTGGGGGGATTGCTCAGCGCTGACTTATCTGTGCGGGCTGATGAAAGATCCCGCGCCAAACGAAGCTGGTTTTCTGCACCAGCCTGGATGACGCAACGGCAATGTGCACTTGCAGAGCTCGTAACTTACTCCGCTGCGTCTCCTTCTCTTTGCAGCCGCCCTTTCATAACTCGCAGCGCCGTCAGTTGAACCTGCAGCAGTACAACCAGCAAAACTTTGTCCAGGCGGGAGTGGAGCTGCCCATTCCTCACCGTCCGCAGCAACAGCACACACACCTTCACCACCAGGCCCCGCAGCAGCAACATCGCTTTGGGCAGTTCCCACACCAGCCACAGCAGCAGCAGCAGCAGCATCAGCAGCCTCACAGCAATCAGCAGTTCCAGCGCTCGACCCAAAACCAACTCCAGACTGCTCCCCAGTTTCCGCAGCAGCAGCACCAACAACAGCAGTTGACCTCGCCAGCCGCCGGCATTGATCTGCACCATCAGAACTTCTTGGACTTGCGCAACTTCGCTGGCTCCCAGCAGCAGCATCCGCAACAGCAGCAGCAGCGCCACAAGCAATTTGGTGAGTCCAACTCTCGATCCTCCGCCTGATCTTTCACCTCTGACCCAAGCCCTAATATCCACCTAGACTCCCGCCTGCAGTCCACCGCCTTTCCACCCCAACCGTCGCTGGAAACTTACCAGCAGCAGCAGCAGCATCAGCAGTTTGCCTACCAACAGCCTCAGCAGTTCGGACCCCAAGTGCTGCCCCAAACCACCCAGAAGTTGCCCAGCCAGGCACCAGTGCCCACCTTTCAGACTATTTCCCAGCCACAGCAGCAGCAGGTGCAGTTCAACTATCAGCAGCAGGCCACGCAGCAGCAGCAGCAGCAGCCACAGCAGTACCAGCTGACTCCCCAGCTGGGTTTGCCCGTGCCCCAGATCTTCAACAACCTGCAGGCCACTCCCTTCCTAGAGCCCACCCGAGGCACCTTTCAGCCTCAACCTCAGCAGCAGCCTCAGCCCCAGCAACAGCCCCAGTTCCAGCACCAATTCGTCAACGCCCAGGCACCAGTCCAGGCTCAGAGCCAGCCCACCGACCAGGAGTATAAGCAGAAGCTGATCCAGAAGCACGAGCAGTTCGTGGCCAAGCAGTACGAGAAGTCGCAGCACAAAGTGCGCCAGCAGCACGAGGAGTTCCTGGTTAAGCAGCATCAGATCAAGCAGCACATCCTGCCCACGATCATCACGCAGCACAACGGCAACTATCAGCACTCACCTTATGCAGGAGCACCAGCTCGTGGAAGGCCAGTGGCCCATCCCACCGAGTACAATCAGTTCAATAGCGCCCTGCAGCAGTACTACAAGGAGCACCCGACGACGACGACGACCACTACCACCACGACTACGACAACCGAGGCAACCACCACGCCGAAGAAGAATATCTACGCGCAGGTAAAGTCTGAACTGGGAAAGTATCCTAGCCAGAAGAGCAAGAAGCCGGTAAAGACCATTGCGCGCGAGGACCTGCTTAAGCAGCTTAAGGCCGCCCTGTCCGAAGCTCCGCAGCAGCCGCTGACAGGAAACAAGACGTACGATGAGATGGACCTGGTGCTGCCCAATGGCCAGAGGGTTCAGGTCATCCGCACAACAGATCCCAACCTGGTCCAGGGCCAGAAGGCCTACTCCCAGGAGCAGCTGCAGACATTGCTTGCCCAGCAGGCTTTGGGTGGAGATGCGAAGCTCAGCCTGAGCGATGTGGCGCCTAGCAAGAGCAAGGACCTAGAGCTGCCGGGTGGTGGTAAGGTGCAGATCCTGCGATCCCCAGATCCCCAGGAGTCAGACACGCTGCCGTCAGGTGCCCTACCCGGTGGCGTGGACCTCTCCAGCCTGGCTGCCCTCTATGGTGGAGGCGCAGGTGACATCCAGGGTATCAGCAGTGGAGCGAACAGCATTGCCAGCTCGGCGGTGATTACTTCGGACTCTGACGATCCACCTTCCCTGGAAGAGTTGGCCAAACGAGGCCTCATTCCCGATGGCTACGAGATCGAGGGTCTCAGCTCCAAGTCGCAGGCCCCAGCCACCGCTGCCCCACCCACTCTGCCGCCAAAGAAGAAGGCCACCTACGTGTATCTCGAGGAGCAGGCGGATGGCAGCTTCAAAATTCAGGGAGTCAAGGCTAATGGCGAGAAGGAGACCAAGCAAACGGGTAGCGAAGTGGAGAGCATTCTGGAGCGTATTAGGAGTGGGGAGATTAAGCTGCCACCCTCCGTTTCGCGCCTGACCCTGCCCAACGACGAGCTTGTGGAGATCAAGAGCGGCAAGATCATCCAGACCACTCGGGCCCCAGCTACAACCTCCACTAGCACCACCACGACCACGACAACCACAACCACTCCAACACCCTTCGTTTCTCGGGGAACGCCCAGCAACCACCGGCAGTACCATCCATCGAGGACATCGACCACCAGCACTACATCCGCCCCGACTACAGCCCGCCTCAATCTGGTTTTCGAGAGCAGTACTCCCGATCACGCCAATGCTGCCAGCCTGATTCGCACCACTCCGGCTCCCGTGTACAGTGGCTCCACGGTGACCGGTTCCCCCTATCTGGGAGGTGTCTCCACTCACTTGCCAGTGGTCACCGAGCGTCTGTCCGACGTCGTCAACAGCCCCGATCTGCTGCCACCCGTGCCCCAGTACGCGGATGCCCTCGTTCAGGAGACTGAGAATACGGAGAAGGCGGCCCAGGCCAGTCCTGCGGCCAGTTCTGTGCTGTCGAATCCCAGCGAAGATCTACTGCAGATTCTGAAGTCGAACGGCCTGTTTGCCATGGCGAAGTACCTGCGCCAGTCGGGCCTCGACAGTATTCTCAACGAGACGGGACCCTACACCATCTTTGTGCCCACAGATAAGGCCTTCAAAAACCTTTTGGTGCAGTTGGGAGGACCGGAACGCGCCGAGGAGAAGTTCCAGTCCAATCCCAGGCTGTTAAGTGGGGTAAGTTTGACTAAAATGAATATTTTCCGTATATAATTGATTTATTGAATTCTTCCTCTGTGATATTATGATTAGCTGCTGCTACACCATGTGATTCCGGGAGCTTTTGAAATCGCCACCTTACAGGACGAGATGACCGGCGTCTCACTGGCCGGAACCCAGCTGCGAGTGAATCAGTACAACATGCACGACCAGGAGTGGAACGATGTGACTGTAAGCTTGTTCCCTGCGATATTCTGTTTAAGGAGTGCTAAGCAAATTACTTCCCTTTCAGCTCACCACCATCAACGGAGCCATGGTTGTGTTGAACAAGAAGGACATCAAGATCCCTCAGGGTGTGGCCCACGCCGTCGATCGCGTTATGTTCCCACTGCCCGTCGGGGACCTCTTGCAGACCCTGCAATCTGATCGCGAGGGCCGCTTCAGCAATTTCCTTAAGATTCTGTACACCTCTGGACTGTCCGAGAAGCTGCAGAGCAAGGGTAAGGACTTATGAAAATTTTGATAAGTTGTGACTCTAGCCCTTGATGCTACCATTCAGGTGTGAAGACCTACACCGTCTTCGCCCCCGTGGACAAGAGCTTCAGCGAGCTTGATTCAGATACATTGGAGAAGCTCTACAACGATAAGGAGGCCGCAGAGCAGTTCGCCATGAAGCACATTGTGCCGGGGGCTCTCTTCTCGGCCGGCATGCGGTTCTACCAAGTCAAGGACTCGCTGTACACGGGCAAGACCGTGATCCTGCAGAAGACTTCGGCTGGAAAGATCAAGGTGAACGATGCCCAGATGGTCACGTCGAATATACCAGCCACCAATGGAGTGATCCACGCTCTGGATGGCGTCCTGGCGTGAACAAATGCAAGCTGCCAGCAAGGAGAGTAGCCACTCTGAAGCACAGTTTTCGTTTAGCTCGTAAAGTTTAGGCTAAGCTAGGAGGAGTGTTCATCAACCACATCGAAAATTGTTAGTGAAATCTTGCCAAAGTCCATGGCTGGGCTTGAGGAATTGCAATCTTGTATAAACCTGGTGCGAAACGATCAAGTTTAAGAGAATCATACATACAATTGGTGCTTCCACGAACTTTTCTGTATTTCTCCCTTTCGCCTTCACAAAACAGTCATTAAAAATAGTTCAATTTAAGGAAGAATCAGAAGCGTGTAAACAAAACCTACAAGCAATGGAATCTGACCGGGATCTAAGTTAAGTGCATATCTAATTTATTTTTGGCATTAAAGTGCAAATTATGTAATTTACAAAATTCTGTAAACTTAATAAAATATAGTTAAGTAAAACTCGTAATTCGTTAAATAATTTCGGGGCAAGGGTCAAACAGATTTTTTTGTTAATCTGTTAATTTTCAAAACTTAATTCTTTCATAATTTACAGTCAAGCCTTTGATTTTTATAAAATCAAAGTCGACTGAGACCTCAAGTCTGCAATTACAAATGCTAATTTAAACAAGTAAGGAAGCTAACTTCGGCACACCGAAGTTTGTATACCCTTGCAGATTGGTTTTGATATTTATATTATTAATTAAAATGTACTTGTTTTGTTTGCAGTTTGACAGTTAATTTATACGAAAATTCTGAAATAATAAAATAAGCTTATATCTCAGAGTAGATGAAAATA
>JAEIIJ010018437.1:0-14784 GCA_018904815.1 Drosophila ogumai | reverse complement strand
CTATTTAATATAAACCGCCTACCTCTACCTTATTTTAAAGATTTTGGTTGCCTATACCACCTATAGACACTCTTCGGGGATTTTGCTCTTTGTTAGAGAAAAATCATAAGAGAAACTTAAATTTCTCGTCATCTAATTAATTTTGAGTTAGTGCGGATAAAGTCTGACGCTCTGTGGGAACACGAGTTTCACTTTGTTTAAAAATCCCAACCGTTCCTCACAAATGCGCTGTGTGGGAAGACAGTATAAAGTGCAAACCACGGGCCAAAAAAAACTTTATTGAAAGTTTTTGAGGAACGAAACCTCTTTTATCTTTAGTCAAATGCTCTCAGTTGAACTTATCTTTTTGAGTTGCTTAGAGTCGAAAAAAATGGAATTGGTAAGCTAAATCGGCCTTTAATTTTACTTTGTCTGAAATACTACTCGTTGGAAGAACACTAATTGCCTTATGATACCATAACGACGGGTTTTCAAACGCTTTCGTTAAGTTGAAAGCGTAAAACTCTAAAAATATAGAATTTGTGATTATAAACAGTTCAAATCCCGAGGACTTAATCTAGCAATCTGGCTAATCTAATCTAATCTGGCTTCGTCTCCCGAAATCTTCGATTCCCTATTTATAATCTTGATAAGAATTACATAAATCAAATATGGGCAGGATGTAAAATAATTTTTATTTATTTGAATTTCCTTTTTTTGTTTGCATTGTTTTTTACACATGACATTGCATGTGCCAGGGCCTTTTCTGGCGACTGATGGTCATTCAACATACCTATGCTGTCTGTAAAATAATATAAATACGTTAAAATTAAATAACTACATTATTTTGCACAAAAATACATACGGATTAAAACCGAAAAAAATTCGGAAAATGCCCGAAGAGACTTCTTCCCATTCACGCCATCCAAGTTGAAGTCGCAGATGAGCGATTCTGCCAACACCCCTTTTAGTGATTTAGTAAGAGAGTTTCTTTTCAGCAAGTCGGTTATGGCTTGAATCTGTAATAATAGAAATAATCAGTTTTACCGGCTATAGTAGTCGCGCATTTACTAATATTGTACTTACGTAGGAATTTTTTGTGCTGGGGACTATTTTGAATTCAAGTGCTGCCAGGGCTTCTTGGTCTGGGATCGGGAACGATTCCTCGACTCCAACGTCTTTTGACTTTCCTTTAAGGAAAAGTTGTAGCAGGGCCGTCAGCTTTGACACCTGTAGAGTAAACTTTGCCAACTCTTTGCTATTCGCCTCTAACATTTCGGTGTTGGCCTCGAGCTTGCTTTCCAAAAACAGGATCCTTTTCGCCAGCTCACCCATCTGATCCTTGGGCCGGGATCCTTGGTCCAAAACTGTCTTCAAATATTCCTTATTGTCTTTTGTGCTAGGTCCTGCGTCTACATCTAGCTCCTCATTTTCCATTTCATAAGGCCTTTTTACTGCACATCGCCGTGAGCCAGCCATTTCTGTTTGCTAATTTTATTTTGGGTTATAAGTTATAACATTGATTTTTTATTTAGTGAAGAAAAAGAAAAATAAATAGTACTGAAAAGCGTGAATTTTGTGAAGTCTTCTAATCAAAAAGAAGACAAAACTCCATCAGTTATCAACAAATATGTATTAAACAAAATATGAGTGCAGGCTGACTTTTGGTTGCCTTCATTGCTTTGAACTTCGATGGACTAAGCCCAATAGATTTGTTTTTATTATTTTTAACATGGTCGCCAGGAATTTTATTTACCTATATTTATATGAAAAGGAAATTTGATTTGAATATTTTTTATTTCTAAAATAGATAATTGGATTTGCGTATAACTGTATATATTTTTAACGATATAATTTTTTCAGTGCAGTGGTCCGATGGTATTTTTGTTGCGCGCGAAATTTGCACATAAACTTCACTTTTATCATTAGGGTAAATACGTTCCACATTTCTATTCCGGTTCAGGCGTTTTATAAACATGTGTATGTACATATGTATAAATTTATTTAAATATGCATATGTATGTATGTACATATCGCACAACTTTAATCAGAAACAGATGATATTGAAACACAATTGCAATGATGTAGCGATGGTAATGCGCTTATGCCACACCGGGTGACCGAACTTCGAAATAATGTGTGCAAATAAATGTATTAATTAATAAGAAGTCACTTCAATTACCTCTTTAATCCGATAAACTTGAAAACTTTAACTGAAAATGCGTGAGCTCGCAGCAGCAGTATAATGCAAAATGAAAAAAACAGTAAAATTTGCGTGACGCGTGTTAGGGTATATCTGGCTTTTTTAATACCTTACAATTAGAACAACATTTTATTTAAAATAAGTTTTTTCTAAAAACGGGTCATTATAATCATTTTTTACTCAAATTTCCTTAATACCCTTCCATCTACTTTTTTGTATTCCAAAATAAATATATGTAAATACAAGTAAAATATAAGCGAAACCAGGATTTTGTTTGCCTTCGTTGTTTCGAACTTCGAACATGTCGCAAGGAGAGAATTTAAGAGTTGAAGGGGTGATTGAGCATACGTGTCCACATATACAATCGTATTTTTGTTTTGAGAGAGCGCCGGTATTTTTCTGTATTTTAAAGCTAGCACTAAAAATTCTTCGAGTGACTACTCTCTATTGTGCATTAGCCATACAGAACATTTTGGTAAAGCAAAAATCGCTGCATTATTCTTAGCGAGGTTACCTATTCTTAATAAAGACATTTAGCTTATACTAATTTATTTACAGTTATGTGGAGGGTTGAGGGGGTGCCTTCCAAGCCGAGACTTCTGTGTCCGTTAGATGTACATATGTATGTACATACATAGGTGTTGATCGCTGCTTTTCGGGTTGAGACTTCTGTGTCCCAAAAAGGTCGATTGATGCCTTCAGCCACGACAATATAGTCGTCTGTAGGATGATTATCGTATTTCCTTGTCGAGTGAAAAAGGGTTTTACGAAAACGAAAGTTTCGTTTAACAAAGATGTTTTTTATGGATGTTGGAGTAATGTTCCAAGTTTCCTTCCTTATGAGCAAATCTAAGCTTAGAGTTGAAAGCTACAACTAAAAGCTTAGGGCCATGTACATACATATATACCCATTAACATGATCTTATTTCAATAAGTGAGGGTATACGTGAATATATCTTGTTTATATATTATAGCCATGAAAAAGTATTATAATTTTAGTAATTAAACTTTTGGTCAGCATCAACTGCCAAGTTGATCCTTCTACATTTGTATGTATTTATGTTCATGCAAATATCTGTTATGTATCGCAATATTTTAGCCTACTTTTAAAACAGTTTGTATGGGAAAAACTGTTATCCGTTGAAAAAATCGGTTAACTATCGAGATACATCGTCGATATTTTCGGTCATTCAGTCGTCAAGGGAGTATCCAGACCAAACATATCGGCGATGTATCCCTATACACTGTTAACCGATATTTTTATATTTTTAAAACAGGTATTCTCATACAGACTCCGGAAAATTTTCAGTCATTCACTGTTAAGTTTTAGTCAGAAGTTTGCAACGCAGGGAAAGAATGCATACATATATTTTTGATCAAAATCAACAGCCGAGTCGATCTAGCCATGTCCGTCTGTTGGTGTTGTTTTGAATTTTTTAACTTTAATAACCGTTGCCGAAGCTTACTGTTTCTAAAACTTAACAAATTAAATATTAATTAAATGTTAATTATATTTATTATTATATATATTATAGCATGGACGAATGCGAAGAGCTGTGCAATCGACTGGCTATCATGGCGCACGGTCAATTCAAATGTCTGAACAATATCTGTGCCCTAAAGCGTTTAAGTGGCTTCACCATTAAACTAAAAATGAAGGAGAGCACAGAAACTGAGTCGAATGTAAGCACGGTGACCGGTATGCTAAGGTCACAGTTCCCAGGACTAGAGCTGCGGGAGAACCATGCCGGCACTCTTACGTACTTCGTAAGCACACAGGAAAGCGTAATCCAGTGGTCGAATGTGTTTAAGATAACGGAAGATTATCTGGCCCATCGGCTGGGGGACATTGTTGAGGATTACTCTGTGAACGAGTGCACGCTTGAGGATATTTTCCTAAAGTTTGACAAACAGGATAAGTCCCAATCAACGTCACGCCAATCATCGGTACAGAGAAGCCCGGAAGTCCTTAGCCACGTATAAGCGTTGGATTGGGCTTGGCATATCGAAAAGACTGAGCACAAAACTGTCGTCCTGAGGATCACTTTTGCCTTTTTCGCGGCACCATCCCTCTATATCTCACCTGTAAAAATTCCATTTGACACCTTCCCAGGCCCTTATTCATTTTTACAGAGAATCTCAAATAGGATAGAAGGCTCATCTGATCCTCTCGACCGGCAGTAACTTGGACTCAGTTTGACGGCAGGATTTTTCTACTTAATGTATGTGTGAATGTGAATACTAATATCTAAGACATTAACTGTGTGCAAGAGATATGAAAAAGGAATATTTATTTATTGAATATGTTACTTTAATACTTTTAGATACTATCTTTTCAATAAAATAGATTATAAAAAAAAATATTGTGCACAAGAATTTAAAATGCTAATTTTCCTTGACATATCTATACGGTCTTCCCGCAGAGCTTACATCTGCATCCCCCATCTCACTTTGTTCCGCATCAGCTGTGCGTATTGATGCGCTTCTGTTGGCGATAGTTTTTTGGTGCAACTCTGATTTTTCTTCTTGACAGTAAAAAGATTATTCACACTCTTGGGGCAGTTGCTCTTGGTTAGATAAAAATCATTAGAAAAACTCAAATTCATCGTGACCTAAATCATTTTAATATAGTGCGGATAAAATTTAAGGCAATCTGTGATTTTGTTAAAAAGCCATAGTTTTTCTATGTATGTTTAAAAGAAAATTTATATATTTTTGAATATTCCGTATCAATTAGCAATTAGCCAAAGTGGACTTATATTTTTCGTGCGTTTGCGACCACATGTTTATTATATTATAATAAAAACCAACACACAATTGAACCCCATCATTGGTTTATATATGGGCACATCCGCTAAAAGGTCAACCACGGCCAAAAAAAAATCTTCGTAATCATGGTTTCTTTTGGTGTATTTTCATAATTAAATATCCAAATATTCATAATATAATGGGTCCATATCATATATTTCTTTGGTAAAGGACTCAAAAGAAAGCTACATGAATCTATTTTAAAAATAAAGTTATTGCTTTAGAATATTTCGTTTCGATTCGCAGATTTCTTCATTTTACTAGATCAAGCCAAAGTCGACTTCCATTTTTCGTACGTTCGCGACCGCATATTTTTGGCAATATTATGAAAATAAAAACTCAACAAATCCCATCATTTACAATAAGAAAAGAACTAACAGATTGCTATCGAATGGCGAAACAAAGTTTCAGAAAACTTTATTTTTTATTTTCTTATTTTGCACTAAAAGCGTACGAACGTACGTTCGCGACCCTTGGACATGCCCATATACCATTCCATAATATGTTCATGTTGGAAACGCGTTATTTTTAGATATCGATAGCAAATGCGGCTTGTCAATTGCCCCATTATCGGACTTTAGCCAGTGTTGCCGGACCGATTAAAAAGTTACCATTTATAGTGTTGAGTAATTTCGTTACTGATGACGTTTTTTCGCATTGTATTTTGAAGAATATTTTAATGTGAAAAAGTGTGATATTTGCAAAATGCAAACTCACACAACACGCAAGTAACACGCCAGGTGTCGCGTATCAACAAGCAACCCGAGGAGAACACCCCTGCCCAGCTG
Organism: Drosophila ogumai; assembly: GCA_018904815.1. Lineage (NCBI taxonomy): Eukaryota > Metazoa > Arthropoda > Insecta > Diptera > Drosophilidae > Drosophila > Drosophila ogumai. Next base: position 9,006 of record JAEIIJ010018437.1, on the reverse strand, counting down.
GCAGAGGTCACCAGAAGGCAGCAGCGAAAGTTGCGTTGCTGTCGTTTCCGCACTCGCAGCGCAGTGAGTGAAGGAGGGGGAGGAGCGGAAAGTCGGTCGGAAGCGGAGAGAGGGCAAGGGCGGACAAGAACCGGAGGAGGAATTCACCCATCGGAGGCGACCTTGGGAGTGGCAGCGGCCCAATATGCAAAACAACTCCACGAAGACCAAGGAAATGTTCATCGTGCGTGCTCTAGAAAAGATCCTTGCCGACAAGGACATTCGGCGCTCCCACCATTCGCAGCTGAAGAAGTCCTGCGACTCGGCGCTGGAGCAGATCAAGGCAGAACTGATCAGCGCCGGACAGATCGCCGAGGGCAACGAGCTGCCCTGCGCCGCCCTCCCGCTGCCAAAGAACGATGCGGCGAGCATCATCAATGCGGAAACCTACTTTTTGCCCTTCGAGCTGGCTTGCAAGAGCCGCTCGCCCCGAATCGTGGTCACGGCCTTGGACTGTCTGCAGAAGCTGATTGCCTATGGCCATCTCACCGGGTCCATTCAGGACTCGGCGAATCCCGGTCACTTGCTCATAGACCGCATCGTGGTGACCATTTACGGATGCTTCAGCGGGCCCCAAACGGATGAGGGCGTCCAGCTGCAGATCATCAAGGCGCTGCTCACGGTGGTCACCTCGCAGCATGTGGAGATCCATGAGACCACGCTGCTGCAGGCGGTGCGCACTTGCTACGACATCTACCTGTCCAGCAAGAACTTGGTCAACCAGACAACGGCCCGAGCGACGCTTACCCAGATGCTAAACGTGATCTTTGCCCGCATGGAAAATCAGGTGTACGAGGTGCCGCCTCCGCCTTCGCATGCAATGAACGGCAGCGTTCACTCCGAGGACTGGACCAACGGCGGTGGAGAGGAGGCATTGGGGGATGCTGACGAGGTTATTGCCTCCGAGATTCTGGCGGAGATCATAACAGGTGCGTGGCAGAGGTGACAAACTATCAGCTCAAAGTCTTTATCGAATCAATTACTTGTTCAATAAATAGGCATGAGTCAGGCCAAGTAATTTTCCGATAAGGTGTAGGCGACGCTCTCCCCACCTGGTTTTGATTACCCAATTTATATTTCATTTTTTCGTACATTCCAGCCGCTTATAATGAGGCCACTAAGGAGCAAGAATCTGGCGGAGATGCCGAGCCCATGGCCAATGGAAACGACTCCTCGTCGCACTCCGATCACGACAGCGTGGAACTGCACAGCGAGAACGATGCGGTGGTTACGGCCAAGTTCACGCACATCCTGCAAAAGGACGCCTTTCTGGTGTTTCGTTCCCTGTGCAAGCTGTCGATGAAGCCGCTGCCGGAGGGTCATCCCGATCCCAAGTCGCATGAGCTGCGCTCGAAGGTGCTGTCGCTGCACCTACTGCTGCTCATTTTGCAGAATGCCGGACCGGTTTTTCGCTCGAACGAGATGTTTATCATGGCCATCAAGCAGTACCTGTGCGTGGCCTTGTCCAACAACGGGGTGAGCCTCGTGCCGGAGGTCTTTGAGCTGTCGCTCTCGATTTTCGTGGCCCTGTTGTCCAACTTCAAGGTGCACCTGAAGCGCCAGATCGAGGTCTTCTTCAAGGAGATATTCCTCAACATCTTGGAGGCGAACTCCAGCAGCTTCGAGCACAAGTGGATGGTGATCCAGGCGCTGACGCGGATCTGTGCCGATGCCCAGTCGGTGGTGGATATCTATGTGAACTACGACTGCGACTTCTCAGCGGCAAACCTTTTCGAGCGGCTGGTCAACGATCTGTCGAAGATTGCCCAGGGGCGGCAGGCCCTCGAGCTGGGCGCCAATCCCATGCAGGAAAAATCAATGCGCATTCGCGGCCTGGAGTGCCTGGTTTCCATCCTTAAGTGCATGGTGGAGTGGAGCAAGGACCTGTACGTCAACCCCAATATGCCTGCTCCCCCCCTGCAGGTGCAATCGCCAACGGCCACTGAGCAAGATCAGGCGGAAATAACCATCCAGACCGCGCACAGCGGCTCGAGCCACAGCCTCAACTCGAACCAGGAGCAGCTTCAGGACCTGCCCGAGGCGCTGGAGGAGCGCAAGATGCGCAAGGAGGTCATGGAAACGGGCATTGAGCTTTTCAATCGCAAGCCAAAGAAGGGCGTCCAGTTTCTGCAGGAGAAGCAGCTGCTGGGCCCCAGCTGCCAGGACATTGCCCACTGGCTGCACGAGGACGAGCGACTGGACAAGACCGTCATTGGAAATTACCTGGGGGAGAACGACGACCACTCCAAGGCAGTGATGTGTGCCTACATCGACGACTTCAACTTTCGTCAGTTGGAAGTAGTGGCCGCCCTACGGATACTCCTCGAGGAGTTCCGGCTGCCGGGCGAGGCGCAGAAGATAGATCGCTTGATGGAAAAGTTCGCCAGCAGGTACTGCGAGTGCAATCCGCAGAACCAGCTCTTCCAAAGCGCCGACACGGTCTACGTGCTGGCCTTCAGCATCATTATGTTGACCACGGACCTGCACTCGCCGCAGGTCAAGCACAAGATGACCAAGGAGCAGTACATCAAAATGAACCGCGGCATCAGCGACAGCAAGGGGGACCTGCCCGAGGAGTACCTGTCCTCCATCTACGACGAGATTGCCGAGCACGAGATCAAGATGAAGAACAACTCGGGTATGCTCCAACAGGCCAAGCCCCTGGGCAAGCAGGCCTTCATCACGGAGAAGCGGCGCAAGCTGCTGTGGAACATGGAAATGGAGGTCATTTCCCTGACGGCCACCAATCTGATGCAGTCCGTGTCGCACGTCAAGTCGCCCTTCACTTCGGCGAAGCATCTGGAGCACGTGCGTCCCATGTTCAAAATGGCCTGGACCCCCTTCCTAGCCGCCTTTTCGGTGGGCCTGCAGGACTGCGATGATCCGGAAATTGCATCCCTCTGTCTGGACGGAATCCGCTGTGCCATTCGGATCGCCTGCATCTTCCACATGTCGCTCGAGCGGGACGCCTATGTGCAGGCCCTGGCCAGGTTCACTCTTCTGAATGCCAACTCGCCCATTAACGAGATGAAGGCCAAGAATATCGACACCATCAAGACGCTGATTATGGTGGCGCACACGGATGGCAACTACCTGGGCAGCAGCTGGCTGGATATCGTCAAGTGCATCAGCCAGCTGGAGCTGGCCCAGCTCATTGGGACCGGGGTGCGGCCCCAGTATCTTTCCGGGGCGCAAACCACCCTGAAGGACTCGCTGAACCCGAGCGTGAAGGAGCACATCGGCGAGACGAGCAGCCAGAGCGTGGTGGTGGCCGTCGATCGCATCTTCACCGGTTCCATGCGACTGGATGGCGACGCCATCGTCGACTTTGTGAAGGCCCTGTGCCAGGTTTCGGTGGACGAGCTGCAGCAGCCGCAGCCCAGGATGTTCTCCCTGCAGAAGATCGTTGAGATCAGTTACTACAACATGGAGCGCATCCGCTTGCAGTGGTCGCGCATATGGCAGGTGCTGGGAGAGCACTTCAATGCCGTCGGCTGCAACAGCAACGAGGAGATCTCCTTCTTCGCCCTGGACTCGCTGCGTCAGCTGTCGATGAAGTTCATGGAGAAGGGCGAGTTCAGTAACTTCCGCTTCCAGAAGGACTTTCTGCGGCCCTTTGAGCACATCATGAAGAAGAACGCATCGCCGGCCATTCGCGACATGGTGGTGCGCTGCATCGCCCAGATGGTCAATTCGCAGGCCCATAATATTCGCTCTGGCTGGAAGAACATCTTCAGCATCTTCCACCTGGCGGCGGGAGACCACGAGGAGCCGATTGTGGAGCTCGCCTTTCAAACCACTGGCAAGATCATCGGAGACCTGTACCAGCGCCAGTTTGCCATCATGGTGGACTCGTTCCAGGACGCTGTGAAGTGCTTGTCCGAGTTCGCCACCGCCCGCTTTCCGGACACCAGCATGGAGGCCATCCGCCTGGTGCGCACCTGCGCCCAGTGCGTCCACGAGGCTCCCCAGTTGTTCGCCGAACATGCAGGCATGGAGAATGACGCCTCGGTGGCCGAGGAGGATCGCGTGTGGGTGCGCGGCTGGTTCCCCATGCTCTTCTCGCTCTCGTGCGTGGTTAACCGCTGCAAGCTGGACGTCCGAACCCGAGCCCTGACAGTGCTCTTTGAGATTGTGAAGACGTATGGCGAGAGCTTCAAGCCCAACTGGTGGAAGGACCTGTTCAACGTCATCTTCCGCATCTTCGACAACATGAAGCTGCCGGAGCACGTGACCGAGAAGTCCGAGTGGATGACGACCACCTGCAACCATGCGCTATACGCCATCATAGATGTCTTTACGCAGTACTTTGACGTGCTCGGCCACCTGCTGCTGGAGGAGCTCTTCGCCCAGCTGCACTGGTGCGTTCAGCAGAGCAACGAGCAGCTGGCACGATCCGGCACCAACTGCTTGGAGAACCTGGTCATCTCGAATGGCTTCAAGTTCAACGAGTCCACCTGGGACAAGACCTGCCAGTGCATCCTGGACATATTCAACGCCACCCTTCCCCAGGAGTTGCTGAGCTGGCGGCCAAAAGCACATTCCAGTAACAATCAAGCCCAGGATCACAACCAGTTCGAGGCACTGCACATCCGCTGTGTGGTACAGCTGGAGCTGATTCAGACCATGGACAACATCGTGTTCTTTCCGGCCACATCCCGGAAGGAGGATGCCGAAACACTGGCCCAAGCAGCTGCGGACTTGACTGGCGGCAGGAACGGATCGCAGGCCCAGCTCCTCGAGTGCCAGCGGGAGGAGCAGGGAATGTACGGCTACTTGAGGACCCGACAGCTGCTCACTCTAGCCGACTGCTTGATGCAGTCGCATCGGTTCGCCAAACGCTTTAATACCGACCACGATCAGCGCAGCCTTCTGTGGCGGGCAGGGTTCAAGGGGTCGGTGAAGCCGAATCTGCTCAAGCAGGAGACCTCGTCCCTGGCCTGCGTTCTGCGCATCTTTTTTAAGATGTACGGCGATGAGAACCGGCGCAGCGACTGGCCGGGCATCGAGCAGGAGTTGGTCCAGGTCTGCAAGGAGGCGCTGGGTTACTACCTGAGCTTGCAAAGCGAGGCCCACCGAGATGCCTGGACATCGCTACTGCTGCTCATCCTGACGCGACTGCTGAAGATGTCCGATGCAAGGGTAAGCATAAAATTATACATATATCTGATTGAATCTTTTTACTTTAATTAAAATAGTAATATTGGTGTAAACCAGAGCGTGCAAGGAAAAGTTTTTTCTGTCCCAAATTAAGCCTTATTCACGGTGTCAATAATTTTTATTAAAAAACAGTTTCAATTTATTATTTTAATTTTTCCCCATCTTCTCATTGTGCGAGTGTTTTACCTAATCGAACTTTCAAACTTAAATAATACAAATAAATAAATAAATATGGCGGATGTATCGCAAAATTTAATGAAAATCGATTAATCTATTATATTTAGAATCGATTTCATTGAGAGCTGATAATAAATCGATTTTCTGTAAATCAATTTTTTCTAAAAATATCTAAAAATAAATTAATTAAAATCGATTAAGATCGAATATTAAAATTATTTATTTATATTCAATATAAATTCGTAATTTTATCGCTGTACGCATTTAAGTTATCGATATTTTTATTTAAATATTACTTAACTTAATAATAACTTTTTGTTGTTCTTCACCCATTATATCGACGCATTTCCGCAAAAGTATCGTATGTCGCTTTTTTCGAAATTGAGATTTTAATGCAAAATTGTTAGGCACCTAATATCTCACTACTCTGTGAAATATTATAACTGAAAACCCTATAGTTCCGATCAAAATTAAGTTTCAATTTTGTCTTTTCTATAGTGCTTCCTAAGAGATTAAATAAAAAAAAGCTTCTCCTGTAAAAGTTGGATTTTTCAACATACGATACATTCGCGGAAATGCGTCGATATGGTTTTGGAAATATTATATCATAAAACAGCAAAAATTATAATTAAATTAATACGTCAAAAATGTAGAACTTTGTAGTTAACTTTTCCGCAAGTTCACATACGCTTACAACTTTTTCGATTTAATCGATTTTAGAAGTTTGAATCGATGTGTCCCATAATTGAACAAAATCTATTAAAGGATTTTATTTCCAGCTCTACTGTAAATGTATCTGGATCTATCGCATATATAAAATAATAATAATAAATACTTAATAATATAATATAATTTTAAAAAAGAAACAAATAAATTAAATAATATATTTAAGATATTTTTTCGATAATATCGATGTTTTAACATTAAAAGTACTCTTTTAATTGAAAAATTTGGTATTCAAAGCTTACGATATTTTCGATGTAATATTTATATCAGACTTCTCATCTCTAATTTTTCAGATATTATTTATAATAATCATTCCTAAATTAATAAGAAATGTGTCAAAATCTTGTAATTTCTTTTAGTTTGCAACCCACGTGTCCAACTACTACAGTCTGCTGTGCGAGATGATGTGCTTCGACCTCAAGCCCGAACTGAGAAGTGTCCTTAGGCGTGTGTTCATGCGCATAGGTCCAGTATTTAATATAATGAGCGTTAAATAGTCACGGAGGAGCCTCCTCAGCCGCCTAGCTAATTGACTTGGCCATGTTAATAGAACGATATCCTCCCCCATCCCTTCCCTCAAATCATAGTTTATTGTGCACTACTTTCGGTTCCATCGGCTTTGTTGTTATGTTGGCACCTAATCATACATGAATAAGTATATTTTTATTATATTAAACAAGAAAAGAAAGAAATACATAAGGCAATATGTAATGTTTATTAGGCTTAACATGGAATGTTGTTGTTTTTATATACATAGTTATCCTAATGCTATGTAAGGCTTTAATGTGTGCGCGTCTATATAGTTTCCTTCAGTTACGAATTTTGAAAATTGTTTTCTCCGGAGCAACCACACACTTTAATATTCACCTATTATTATCAATAAATGTGTAGCGTAAATACCGATTAAACAGCATATTGTGCAGCCTGTGTATATCGCTAGTTATTAATTTAAATCAAAATCTATACAAATAAATATATTTCAAATATACAATACAAAATCTATTGCCAATGCGGAGTGTTTGATTCTGTGATTGACGAGCTTTTTCCTACTTGGACCCATCATGCATATAAAGATCAAGTTCAAGGTATGTGCTACATATATGTGGGATGTGATCAGTTTATATGAGTGCTATCGTGCGCCCAGATATGTAGCATCTTTATATTTCGGACGCGATTCCTCTAAATTGGTTTTTAATTCAAAAATATCACGCGCTCCTCTCTTCTTAAAAAATCTACACCAAAGCCAATTAAATGGTTAGAATTTGGCGTATATTTTTGTCAAGCTTCTTGCCATGTGTCCAGTCTTTGGTGCCCAGATTTATGGCATTTTTATTATACCGAGATATGTGCTACGAATTTATTTAAACGAATGTGAGAGCCTCTTGATTTTATGTTTGATCAAAGTGTTTTTAAAATCAAAACGTAGGGAATACTAATATCGGAGGTATTTTAATTATAAATATTTTAATATGAACCTCTTACATATGTTTCTGTTTTTTGTTTTAATGAAATATTAATTAGTGCAAAGCAATAAAGAGTATTTATAACTTCAAGTAGTCTGCATAAGCATACCTTGATGCTAATTAAATCTTTATGCGCTCGCGACACCTCTCCGTTTAATAGCCCAAAAAGTAATTTTTTCTGCTTGAAATGAGACGTTGTTTTGGCAAGAGACTCCATTGGAATATTCCAAGACAAGTTTATCGTTTTGTTTTTTGGCAATATTCGTACCTTAGTCACTGTCCACTGTCCACATGACATGGTATGATAGCTGATGGGCAGCGTTGTTGTTTATTTGCCGGTTAAACATATCGATTAGCACGCAGCACCGACTGCAAACTGGCCGAAACTGAGAAGATCGGGTAGGAATCAATGGGCCTTGTGTGAAGAAGATTACTTTGGGGAAGAGGCTTTCGTGTGTGATTTGGAAATTCTTAGCCACACGCTAATCAATCTTGTTAATATGTCAATTCCAGTGGAAACTTAATCTCGATCTCGCTTTCTGATTCGATTTGCGATTTGTATCACATTGCTGGGTGCTAATTGCGAGCGCTTACGTACGGAGGAAGACAAATATTTTCTGTGCAAGGAGAGAGAGAGTACAGAGAGTCGCCATGTATCATACTATGAAATCTCACCTCAATCCGACTTGAGCTAACTGCAAACTAAAGTTCAAGATCTTTGCCAAAGCACGCAGCCCGTACTCGTATATATGCCCAATAAAAGTGAATTATTGCGCCCAACAGCTGCTGGAAAAACAGAATAAAAACAAATCCTTCGCCACGCGTGTTACCAGCTCAGAAATAATTTAGAAAACAAACATGATCCAATTACCCTGCAAATAATAAAGGAAACTGACAAGACATCTTGTATGGCGTATAGACGTTTAATAAAGTTATTTGTCAAAAAAATAATAATAATTAACTCTTGGTTATTTGCAACTAAAAAAGGTCACAATGTGTCGTCGCCCTTACCTTGAAGAGTTGTTTGAACTGCCTAAAAGCTTTCTTCCCATTCCATTGGTCGTGATGAAAACAGTAACCTCTTAAGATAAAAGTTATCTGTGTAAATACCCAAAAATAATCTTTCTAGTTTCTGGTAAATATTTACTTTTTAACTACGGTTTTTCTTGTTAGTATTCTGAAGCTAAAGTTGTTGATGTTTTATGAAATTTAAGTATAATGAAATTACCTGTGAAATAAACAAATTTTTAGGACTGAAATGGTAACAGGATTAATACACTTTACCCCCTTAAGGGGGTCTTCTCATTGGGCAACTTTTTTTTTCGATTTTTTTTTTTTTTGCATTTATTTATAGGTTGGGATGTTGTGTGTATGTCCCCAGAAGGATTTTTAGAAATTCGAAATACTTTAGAAGATACAGACTTTTTTTTGAAGCAAGTTC
>JAEIIJ010018435.1:0-16001 GCA_018904815.1 Drosophila ogumai | reverse complement strand
AAAACTGAAAAATTTGGTTTTGAATTAAGAATGAGTTTCCATGAATTTAAAATCAATGCCACAAAAAATAAAATTTGTTTAGGCTTAATTAAACATAAAGAAAATTTTCAATTTCATATTGATATCTTTTATTTCTATATTCATTACCTCTTTTTCAAGCCTTTCAAATTCTTTAAAACATCGCTAGGAATGTTTTAAAAATATCTTACTAAATTCTGCCTTGAAATAACTCCTGCAGCCTTTAACTAAAGTAAGTTTTTCATGTTGAGCATAAATCTTGGCATACTTTGTGGTGCAATTAAGTTAATTGAGGCTCCCACACGGGGCTACTGGATGGATGCTTTCACCTGGTCAGGTGTCAATGAATTGACTGCGATTACAATTTTCCATTACAATTACGGTTGCTACTATTACTTTTCATTGTCAATGTCAGCCGCCGCACAGTTGCAGCCTTGACCACGACTATCGATTTCCTGTTCCCTCTGCGAGTGTGTTGTGTGTGTGTGTCGGCGAAGAATGTGTGTGCGTTGTGTGATAGCTTCATTTGAATGCTATATATTCAGAATGTCTAACTAGCTTCCTGTTACCGTTATTGCCAACTGTTGTATATTTTTAGTTTTTTTGCTTCTACCTGCACACCGGCAGTTGCACAATTAAAATGCGTTTATTTCGACGCGTTAGCATTTAGCCTTTAAGCTGACAATATGCTGTCGCCCTCCATCGCCGCGCACACACACTGCGTATACGTAATGTGTGCAAACAACTGACAAAATACACGAACAAAGGCGGCACTTTCGCATGAATGAATGCATGATTAGGCGATCTAATCTGAGTACTCGCACGCGAAATCGAAATCGAAGCTGGGGCAGCTGAGACTGAAATCGAAATTGAAACTGAAACTGAAACCGAAATCGATTTGCTGGAAACTGGTTTCTAAATTGTGTCACTCGGTAGCTGGCGGGCATTTGCCGGTACCCCAAAATACAAAAAATACAAAATAAAAGCACACGGAAATGTGTAAAAAAGTAAACAACAGACAGAAATCAATAACAATTACTTGACATTACTTGCGGCTTGCGAATGAATTATTCAGAAATTGGCAAAAAGCTAACAAAAAAATAACTTTTAAAATGTGATTTATTTAATGGAAAATTACCAACGACAACGGCACAGCAAATATATATTAAGTTTTTGGGATATGTATTATTATTATTTGCTTGCATTACACTAATATCGTTGGAGAACCTTGAGTCAGTAAAAGTTGTATCGGTATCATCAGTGAGTGAGTGAATGAGCTCATTCCCCTCCACTTGCCTAATTAATTTCCCAGCCAAAAGTCAATACATTAGCTGAGTTTATTTATAGTTAATCTATCTGTAATATATGGTAAGTGATGGGTAAATGTAATCATATTTTTCGGAGTTAAAGTAGAAGGAATAAACTACTACAATATACAACTTTTTATTAGCACTTGGATTTTTTGATTTATAAAAAAATATAGTTCATTTTTTTAGCTCCTATTCCCTGTTCAGAGTGCATATTTAATCTCTAGAAACATTTCCAGTAATTAAAAATATCCACCATTATTTATTAGAATTTAATCTTCTTAGATTACTCACCTTCTTTTTGGTATTGAAGCCCAAAAAGGATAATTTGCGGACATTATTCTCCCTGCCGCTGGCCGAACTGAAGCTCATCTTGAGTGTTGGCTTCGCTCTTCTTTACTTAGTTTATTTTTTATCCAATCCTTAGATTTTCTGGGTTTCTTATGGTGCCTATTTGATGATCAGACAATGCAAGGGCATCGAGGTGCTCGGTGTGTGTTTGGTGATTTGCTGCGGCCACTGTGGATGCTCCAAGAATCTCGGCATTCGGGGCAGCGAATTCAACGCCCTGCAATTTAAGAAACAGAAAAAAAACGGATACAGATATAGAAAATTGAGAAAAACAAAAACACAAGCGGGTGCTTGGAACGCAATTTCATTAATAAACAATTTCGACTGTTGCTGCTGGTTTTTTTCGTTTTGTTTTTTGTCTCTCTGCTTAAGGAGGCCAATTGAAAGCGATGCCGCACAATAATATATAGAAGTGTAAGTACCGAGCGCAATAAAAACCATTCGACGCGACTCAATTAAAGTCAAATGGCAGCCACACGCATAGCAAGGAAGGCGTTGAATGGAGGGGCCTAGGACGGGGCTAGGGAGGGGGGCCGATGAAGCACGCGACTTTCGTTGACGGCTCGTGATCAATTTGCGTTATTTAAACACTCAATTATTATTCGGAGGGAAGGCATCAGTTGCCTCCAAGAATGTGAATAATATATACGCGAGTGCGGCGGTACTCTTTGGCTCTGTGATCGCTCACTTAACGATCTGCATCTCCATTTTGGTTAGAACACTGTCATCGAAATACGGAGAAAAAAAATTTAAAAATATTTACAGCCTTTGATTGGTACTTAGTCCTTGGCTAAAATAATTATTAGGGATTCTGCAGATAAAATAATAACCTTTTCATAAGAGATTTATTAAATGGCAAAGTACTTGAAAAATGTATTTACTTTTCATTAAAATCTTATAGAAAAATATTTAATATTTTATAGCAATTAAATGGTTTTTAATAATTTGTTCTATTTAGAATGAAATTACATAACTTTTTAATATTTTTTAATAGTTTCGAGCAAAAAAAAACGTCCAATTTTGATACCAGTGCACAACCGCAGATCTTTTCAATCGCTTTATAATTTCGTAATAGCGCGACAGCTGACAGGAATTGAAACTGAAATTTATATTAATTATAGACGCGCTACCCCTTTATTTGTGGTTATATGTATCTGCCCCTTCGATTTGGGGCGTGGCAAAGCGTTGAACCTAAACGGCAATCAAGCGGGACCCGAGCACAAACAAGGACAATGGCCGGGAGTTCACTGTTAAATGGTTCGTGTCCGCAGGTCCTTAATAATTCAGTAAGCACCTTTTCGGGGGTAGAAGCACCAGGCCAAGACTGACCAGACCAGACTGGGTGGCAGGACAAAGGCGAACAACAACGAAACTTGCACAAATTCAATTAGGCATCGACACTGGCCAAGGCCGCTGGCCGTTTACACGTCGGCGAAATCGCGAAATCGAAGGTACTCGAAGACCGGATACGGATATGGGACACCGCGGCGGATACGCAATATGCAGGACACCGACGAGGCTTGCTCCGTGGCGAACGAATGCCGTGTGAACCTGTTGCGGCTCCGAATGCGCTGATTTATGCGAGCTTCTAGCTTCTTTCTTCGAAAGTGAGTAGAGCCGGCCACCCGAAGTATCGACGAGTCCACGAGCAGCGCTTCGTATCTCGCATCGTATCGTATCGTATCGTATATCGCGTAGACAATCCAACATGAGTCTCGTGCTTAGACGCAGCGTCTTAACTTAGCCTCTTCACTAACTTTTCGATACCGTTTGCCAGAGGGTAGGGTAATATTTTAAGGAATTTCTACCTCAGAAAATGGAAATATTTGTAAATTTCATATATAGGTAATTTTTAATTTAGAAAGACTTGAACAGTTTATGGATCGTACTACTTAAATGCATTAGAAATTGTATATTACAATATAAACAACATAAAACTCTACAGGTTCGAAAAAAAAAACAGATTTATCCTTAAATTTTATCAATATGTTTATATATAATTTATAAAAAATTTAAAATATTTCGACAGTGTATAAAAACGTCTTCTTGAAGAAAAAACAAAAGTTCCTTTCTCGTTTTGTTTTCTCTATAGCCACAAATTTTCACTTGGCCGCGTTGATTATGTAAGAAAATGTGACTTGACTTTGGGTTCGTATTATTTCTTGGCGGCGGAGAGGAAGGTGGCTTCGAGGGTTTCCAGGGTGCCATGTGCCTTGGATATTCCGTCTTGTTTGCCATATGTTCTTCGATAAAAAATTGATGTGTCTCCTCCGTCTGACCGTGGATTAAAGTTAAGTTGCTGAGTAAACAAAACTTTTGGCTTTTGGCAACCTTGATATTGCCTTTCGGCGGAGGGTGGCATGTTACGGTAAACGCTATTAACTAATAAAAGGATTTTCAGCGTTGATCAATGGCTGAAACACAAGCATATAGACAGGCAGACAAGCAGGCAGGCGGAAGAAGCATTTTCAAGGTTGCTGAATAAATATTTGTACCCCCCAAAGCCCAACATTGCTTGGCCTCCAGGGAATTGTTTGTAAATCCCTAAATTGCTTGCTTTATTATATAAATATATTTAGTTAAGTTGAGTAATTTTATAGAGTTTTTACCGCTGTTTACTCAAAGAATTACTCTAGTTAATACTGTTGGTCATAACTCTTTTATCATAATATTTATTAATAGAAAAGTATTAATCTTCTAGAAAAAGGTTACACTTTAAAGCTCATTTAATAAGTGTCCTGTAAATATATTAAATTGAATGATAACAATAATAGGATAATATAAGTGATATTTTCTTTAAAAAACTGGTGTGAATAAATCACCTATATTATTATCCCATGAAAAATAAACTAAACCAAGCCATTTTAACCATCAAAACACATCCGAATCTGAAGCTATTTTCGTATTTCGTATCTCAAACTCAGCTGATTTTTCCCCATTTCGCTGCGATCGATCGTGGATCGCGTGACGTGCTGGCCAAATTCGATACGATAAAGTGCACGTAGCCGGGGAAAACAAATAAATTTACACATTTTATGGCACTCACAAGGGAAATAGTCGACGGATGGATGGGAGTCAAAGGCAGGGCAGGCGTTGCATGTTATCAAAATTAGAGGCAACTTAAAACTTATAAATACAAGACGAGACAGTTAAAGGCAAACAAAGCAGGTTCCCATAAAACCCAAAACCCAAAGGTGTTACAATTTAAAACCCCAAAAAAATATCAGAGGCAGGCGGAGACGGGAAGGGGCCAAGAAAAAATTAACGTGGTGATCAATTTTATGGGTTCATTAGCGTGCGCTGGCAAAATGACGCCAAACGATCGATCGTACGACGGTCTGACTTAATTTTGATTTAAATTATTGTTTGTATATGAATATATATGTTTACTTATACGCTTTGGCCGCGATACACGTTAGCGGGTATCAGAAAAGTACCGCCCACACCTACTTGGGGGCTTTATCAGCTAGTCCCCGTGCTGGCCATTCATTTCTCGATTCTGATTCCGATTCCGATACAGATTCCGCTTTCAATTTATTAAAACAATTGACAGTAATGTATGGGATTCGCTGGGCGGCAGGGGCAACCGCGGCGTCTGCTTCATAAATTATCAAATTGTCTATTACGTGTCGAGTTCCGAAATTGATTTCAGACATGTCAATTAGCCGCCTGCCCATTGATGGATGGTAAAACGGGCTAGAGGGCTTTAAATAGCCCGAATCGCTTATGCAATAGCCAGGGAACTTGAAACTGGGAGTTTTATCAGCAGTTGAATGTATTGCGGCTTTCAAAGTCTCGTGCAACGTCTCCTTAACAACAAAATCATTCCAGATCCTACTGGTTTAAGTCAGACAGCTGCTGCAATTGCACTAGGAATTAAAATTGCATAAAAGACCAGAAAGCTTGTATTTGAAATTCCCAACAAAATCCCCTAATGAAACCAATAATTGGAAGAATATTCTATTCTATTTCAAAATATTAAATCACTATTATTTCATTTTATACATACAATGTTCTACAATTTAGCAAGGACTTTCACAAGTTTCTCTTACAGGAAAAATTATTTAAGCCCATTTTTTATTGATTTCTCGAAAAGATTAAAAAAAAATAATTCCTCTACGTTTTTTTGATATTTTATCGAACTTTTGTTATAGCTTTTACTCCAAATGTTTTATAAATTCCAAACATTTTTTTTTTATATTTTCAGTTCTAAAAACGTTTTGACTATTTCTCCAAGTGTTTCTAAATTCTACTTTTGCTGAGCATACCTCACATTTTATATTCACGTGCTGCCGCCGAATGGCGAACAAGTTGGAAACCGGTTTTTTCGGTCGGCCAAATTGCAACACAGTCAACACACAAAACACACACTGCAAAAGGCAGCTGCAACTGGAATTGGATTGGGAACTGGGGATTGCAACTGCAGCTGACATTGAACTTGAAGCCACTTCACTCACTCACTCGTAGCAGCTCTTTCTCCGCCCGGAAAGGGGTTGAGATCCCCCGGTGCTGCGATCCCCCTTATCATAGGCCAGGACCAGCCAACGGTGGCGAAACCACTCGAACGTTAAAATGTCAGTTTAAACAGCACTCGAGATATACACAGACCGGGTTACCAGTTAAAATGTCGCTGGCAACGACAACGACGACGCCAGTAATTATATAGAAGTGTGCCCATATATTTGCAATATATGAGCCTATTAAAATATTTGATAATTGGAAACGCATTGTTTGAGTGCCACTATAAATCATGACGGCTCATAAATATTTGTTTTTTCCATTGATTCCAGACAGACGTTCGATTCGTTAAGCTGTTAACTAAAACCCATACTTAAGACTCTGAAATACCCATTTCAACTTGAGTTTAAGTGCACTCATTGAGAACAAGATTCACTTATTGGAATAGGTTAGTAATCAGACAATGGAAATAGTGTAAATTACTATTCAGTTCTCTGTTTAAAATTATCAAATTACCAAGTGTTGGCACTTACAGTAGCTAAACGAGCGAATAATTGCGGCTCTCTCACGTTTTTAGAGTGAATAACAGGCCATTGCATTGACACAATTAGAATATTAAATTATTACAACAAAAAAGACTCAATTAGCATTAATTAATGACCAGTGCTTAAAGCATTGTTTTATTGTATTATTATGTGAGTTATTTTAAACAAGAGCTGCGAACTTTTCATTGAACTTGTAAAAAAGGTATAATATTTTAAATGCTTCATTAATTTTATAAGTTTGCGCTAAAGATATATAATTGAATATTGTTTGCACACAAGTCTTTGTTATTAATATTTAAAATGTATTATAACCTTTTAAATCATTATATCATATTTTTCTGCGTCATTTGCTTAATTGTAAATACTTTAAGCTGACAATAGTTAAATAAATACATATATTATTCTCCCCCAAGTTTAAATATTTAAACCACCGTGACCACACGTTCGGGTACTATAAATATTTCCGTCATAGCTTGCTATATATTTACGGTCAGCAGTGTACTTCCACCACTTTCCACTTGAGTGACAAATTTTTGTGGGGCCATGAAGGATTTATGATCGACAGCGTTCGGTTGTCCAAAGGTTCAAAGCACTTCAAATCAATTGCATTCGAAACGAGCCAGCGTACACGATATTCGAAATGGAATGAAAACATTTGGCAACGCTCCACTGCCCACAGAAAAACAAAACAAACAGAGAGACAAACGGAAAACCTGAAAATCGGAAAACCAATTCCAACTGCAAATAGCAAACCGAACTCTAATTAGGCTACTGCGGCTCTGGTTGTACTAATGACTAACCGACCGACTGACTGACAGATCGACAACCGTCTCGAGCCTGACTAACGGCATATGTAACCTCCTACGGACTATGATGATCGGTTCTATTTTCTCTCCCCGATAAGCAATTTCGTATCGCAAACACCCGCAAGATTTGTCAACTGTTTTAAAAATATAAATTGTTTTTCCTAAAAGCATGGGTTTCATGGTTTTCATCAGAATTCCCCAAAGGAGAACTGAGTTGAAGTTTATTTTCTTTTGTTTTCGACAATAAATGTGCCTATACCATATCAGACATGGGTGTTGCAAGAGGGGAACTTTATCGTATCGCAATATGATGCGCTTTTGATGATTAACTTTTTCCGACAGTTCTTCGGTGAATTTGTTTTAATGATTCATAGCGAATCCCTAGACTTGGCAGAATGGAACGTCTTATCTTATGAATAAGTAAAAAGCGTTTTGCAAATAGTATACATTAGATAAGTGACTAACTAAAGTAGAGTTTATTAAATATTACAAAACAAACTACAACAATTTTTTTTTTTAATATGAAGTTCAACCACATAAGCTATATGTGTACCTCAAAGTTAAATAAATTTACAAAGTAATGAACTATTTTTTTATTTGCTGCTATTGTGCAAATAGTTAAGTAGAAAAATTGTAAACAACAAATTAAGAAAACCAAAAGTTCAAAGACCCAGACATATTTTCACAACGTTTTCAAGTAAATATTTGTTTGTTATTATATCGTATTACTTAGATTTGTTTTGTATCTTATTATCATGTTCTTGAGACATGTAATTTTCTAGAACAAGAGAACTTTGAGGCTTATTAATCTGGTCAATATTCTAGATACCATATGATCATCTTACACCAGTCCGCCTCCGCCAGTGCCTTTTGCCCCCAAACCTCTTCCTGTTCCTTTTCCACGATATCTCGCCTGGTGTTATTAAACACTTCGATTGACCGGCCACAAGCTATAAATTCCATGAATCGCAAGAACAATAAATACTACTCTTAAAATACAGAAACTCCGCCGCAAGTTGTGTAAACAAAAGTGCAGAGCAACAATTACAGCCACAGCAGAAGAAGCGGCAATAACAATAAAAAGCAACTTTAAGCGTCATGATACATTTTGGTTAAATATCAGACAAGAACAATAAGAACAAAACAAAATGCGCGAAGCAGCAGAAACAAAAAACAACAACAACAAAAAAGAAACCACCAGAGTCGAGATAAACAAATTCTAGTTAACATTGTGTGTTTATCGTGTGCGGGTCGCGACTGCAGCATGGTTGTGGCAAGGAAAACGGGGGGAAGTACCGCGGGGGAAAAGCCAAATTATTGAGCCATTACTCACCAGCAGCTGTAACCCCGCGGGAGTCGAAGGGGGGGAGAGATGCCACTGCTAACTTCCACCCATGTCCAAATATTTGCGACACCGAGAATAAAAATGTGCCAATCAATGGGTCCCTATCAACTTCTGGCTATCAAGATAGCTTCTATTTGTGGCTTATCAACGTGACACTTCGAATATCAAACCAGCGTCTGGGCCAGCTTATTAGCACAGGTTATATCAAGCCTGTTCCGGTTTCGCACTTTATTTTTAGTCCATTTCCTAGCCAATTTAACGTTAAATACCTTTATTTATGGTTACTTAACTCTTTGGTCATTACATTTCTCAAACACAATAGTGAAAATAAAATATATAATATTTACAGTCCAGTTTGCATTATTTCTTCAAGTGCCTTATGAGAAAGTGCAACAAGCCACTCACGTGCTGCGCCAAACCAAAAGGGTTGGGGACTGAAAGGGGTGTGAATACTGAAGGGGTTGCAAATGGGAGTCCCAAGCAAGGGGGACTTGGAGCACACACTCAGCACGCTGATAGCTGAAATTCCCCCAAAGTAGGGTTTTTGTTGTTGTTTCTAAAAATTTGCATAAAAAGCAGACAAACTTAGCATAAAGCGCCGCGGGGAAGGAAAGAGAAACACAAACACAGTCCGAATTGGAGGTGGAGAAAGAGAGGGCACAAGGCGATGCTGAAAGAGAGGGCGGCGACACGAGGAGCTGGAGAAAGACTGGGGGGAGTAGGAGCCAGGAGAGTAGAGAACGTGGCACGACGTGCCGGGTACAACTGAAACTGTGTTAGCTCTGCTTGTCGAACAAACAACAAAAACAAAGGCAACAAATAAAAAAAAATACCATAAAAAACAACAACAAAAATTAAAAAAAAAAAAACAACATAAAAACCACACTGCCCCTGGCCCAAGATCCAAAATAGAACCAGTTTCCAGAGTTTCAGAAGCTACAAGAGCTCCCAGTTCCCGCTTCCCAAGTCACATGCTGCAGTTGCTCGGACCTGACTTGATTTATCTCCTTCACTTGCTTAATAATTTGTCCGACAGTAATTGAAAATCGAGGCCAAAAAGTTCTTAGCCAACAGTCAGGGGCCAAAGCAGCAGCAAACAAAAACTCGTATAGTATTTAACAATATTTAGTTCCGTAATTGTTTGGCCTGCGACTAAATTTTCGGCATTTTCTTTGACACTTTTCCAACTGCGAAAAAGCCCAGTAAATGTTTATTCTTGCACTGATAGAAATTGTATAATTATAAACCTTTTAAATATTTATATGTTATATTTAAACAAGTAAGGATTAACTTGGTTAAATATGTATGGATACAAATTAGACACTAGCTTAACCTTAACTTTGTTCAGTATATCAAATTTACTAGCGGTTTAAGTAAAGTTTATTGATATTTATGTACACATTACTATAGTTTTAAGCGAAAACAATAAAATAAGTCAAAGTTTAGGAAATAATTTATGTGATTGACGTGTATTTTGACTTTTGGTAATAACCATATTACGTTTCTAAAGCAAATTTATAATGAAAAGGGAATTTTTTTTTGTATAATTGTTTACTTCAAAAAAATGCTTCGAAAAATAAAAATAAATTTTTTATTTATGATTTTGAAAGTTATTTATTTTTTAAATTATTTAAAATTTATCTTAATAAACAAAATATGTATAGAATATATTGATTGTTCAGATATTGTAGTAGACATTTCAAGTGTTCCCTTCGGGGTGACAAAATTTGTTCTCGGTGTAACAAAATACGACAAAAAGTGAAAATGTTCACAATTTAAAGATCTTTCCGCCCCGAAAATAGCCGCAGACAGCAGCAGAAGCAACAGCAGCCGCAACAACAGCCGCAGAACGCAGGCAGACAGAAATGAATTTTATAATTGACACGTACTTGAAGTGGTCTTTTACTTATTACTTTTTTCGTTACCTTTTACTCGGCCACGGGCGCCAACAACAACAATAAGAATAGCAACCACTAATGACGTCGCCGCTTGGCGAAATTCGAAAATTTTCCACTGTGCCTCAGCGACAGCTCATTGATTAGCATAAGGGATTTTTATTTTATTTTTTCTTATTGATCTCGCAGGGTGCAAGTTTCCCTTTGGTTAATATCTTCGTATTTCGTAATTTTCGCGGGGGTGACAACAAACAAACAATTGTGTGGGGCTGGAGGGGAGATGGGGCGCGACTCACACGCACACGCACACGAAGACGAACGCGTCGATAAAAACAACAGACGACAGAGAGACACAGCGAAACACGAAAAATTGGCAGGAAAGAGCAACAACAACGTCACTGCTGCTGCGGTGAAAAGAACCTTTGTGTGTATTTTTGTTGGATTTTTACTTTTTTATTCTTTCTACTCTTTACGCTTTTACGACTTTCGTCTTGGACTATTCGCGTACGCGTGCAAACTTGAACTTGGCGGACAGTCGGTCGTCGGTTCCGTTCCGTTCCGTATTTTTTGTATTTTTCTGTGCGAACAGCAGCACGTTTCCGAGCGTAATGATTTACAGTTCCTGCCGCAGCACGTTTTTAACCGGAGCGATCGAAAACGCAAACGCAAATGCCGCCTCGACGGCTGAGAGCGGGCGCTTAACAGCTGGCGAGCGGAGCGGATCGCTCTCCCTCTCCCGCACAGTGGGAGTGGCGGCGATGCAGGGAAGTTTGCTGGAAGAACGGTTTAATTCAAGCCTGAAAGCTTATACAGAGGAGTGCCAATAACTTAATCAATTTTAGTTCAAAAGTTTTGTTTTAACAGACAATAAACAAGTACAATAATTTTCCCAATAGAACATGCCGTATACTTAATAATAATTACGTATACGCGGTGTGACATCCTATAAATTATGAATAAGGATTCATTTCATTTGCTTTTAATATTTATTTACTTATTTCATGTGAGTTTTCGTAAATGTTAAAAATTTGTAATGTGTGCTTCTTAATAATCCCTAGCATATAAAAGATTTCTCCCACTGTACAAGGCCACCCTAAACGGTGATCACCCTCTCTTTTTCGCTCTCTCTGCCTCCTTCCACCATCCCTGCCTCTGAAACTCTCTCTTTCCGTCAGGCTATGCGCTTAACCCTTCACAAGGACCCACTGCGACCCCACGGGGCTGGACGGTCGCCTTATCTATTAATATAACATTGCGTTTGATTTTTTATCTAAAAATAAACAGAGCACTGACTGCAAAGGCCAATATTTGTCCAGCAATTCACGCAATGTAAATTACTGGGGCTCCGACGCTCTAATTGATTGATTTGCATTGAAATGGGTGGCGACAAACGGTTAAGAACTGTGCGACAATCCAGAGTTTCTCCCAAACGCTCAATGGTTGGCCATAATTTTTACCAACGTCTACATGTCGAATAATTTTGATTGCGGGTTTATACTTGAAAATTTATGACAAACAATTGCGCCAAATAATGATTAAACGCAGCCAAAGCATATGGGTGTGTTTCATTTTTTTCTGCCTTTTTTCTGGTAAGAGGGTGTGAGGTAACTGATAACGGTCTGCGAAAGCGAATGATCAGGACTTTTCCGATGGCCCTACGTCAGAGTTGAATTGGTTGTGAAAATATAATAAGCGCTTCACTTTTTCCACGCCACCATCTGTTGACTGCTACAATTCACAAACAGTTGATAATTGGTAATTATACACCGTAAAAATGGACAGAAGTGGTGCGAAATTTTTGTCATTTCAATAAATTAATTACCGCCTATTTGACAGCTATTTTGATCGCGGTCCGGCGATAGGAAAATTTATGGCTTGAGCCGCGGGGTCTTTGTCTAAGACGGCGTATAAATAAAATGTCAAGTGTATGAGCCGAACGTCACACTTCTACATACTTGTGTAGTCGTATTCGCACAATTAAAAGTCCATTAGGTGATAAGCGTCCCCGAAGAGTTACTCACTGAGGTGAAGCGTGGCTGATAAAAGCCGTCGATGACCATTCAAGGGTTAAGCTCAGCCCGAAAGCCCGCTAGAATATAGCGATAAATGATAAGCAAGGCCGAAAAGTAGGCAGCAACATTTTTCTGAACGATAACAACTAACCTTGCAGATGATGAAAAAGGTAAACACAAAAAATCACTCGAAAGTTGAGTGAGAATTTGCGCGCAGGCGTCGCTGTCGTGTTGAAAAGCTCCCCACGATTTTTTGTCCCAAAACTGTTGCTATCATTTGTTGTTGTTTTAGCTGCCGCTGTTGCTACCTTACGTTACCTTACGTTAGTAGTGGACTTTGGACTACATCTTCATTTTATCATTTGATTTACCTGCAAAACTTTAACAATGCTGACTTCCGTCGCCCCCTCCCGAAAAAGATGGCGGATAACCATGAGAGAGCAGGAGAGATGAAAATGGCGGAATGTTGCAAGCTCCTGCCGTCGCTGTGTTTGTGTTTGTACAGCCATCGGGTGTCCCGTTAGTTGCTCTTTTGCTGGCCGGGAGGCAGCAGAGGTGAACAAGGGCGGGGGCGGGGGCGGTGGCAGAGGCAGAGGCGAAATGCCTAAGGGTTTATGTGAAACTATCTTTTTTCAATTTCCCCGCTTCTTCTTCTCCGTCTTCTATGCCGGCGAACGGTGTCCACATAAAGAGCGGAAATGGAAGTTTTGTAAATGTTTTCTTTTGTATTTCTTTGCAGGAGAGATGCCCATATGTCCGTTTTAATGCACTGAACAAAAATACAATGAATATTTATAGAAATTATAAGCTTACTTTGTTTATTGAAATTGTTTTATTATATTAATCTATGTTTTTAATAAGAAAGTCAAAAGAAAAGTATATTTTTAAAGATAATATTTAATTTGTATTCCAAAATATGTTTAAATAACTTACATTTTTATCTTTTATAATTCGCAATTACATAAAATTTATTCAAAACATTTATTTAGATAATATCTAAGGATTTGAAATCAATGTAACTTTTTCTTTAACTTAACTTTAGAAATTTCGTTAAAAAATTCACAAATTCAATTGCTTTCAAATCCAAAGAAATTTTCTTGACACCTTCTTTGATTTATATAAAATAAGTTTTCGGTACAATAATAAAAGAATTGTTAGCAACACGAAAACCCTCGAGTAACTGCCACTGAGCAAACTAAATTCCACAAAAAAATCTTCAAAAAATAAGTTCCAGAGGTCTTTACTTTTTTTCTGTTAGTGAAAAACTTGGAGGGAAAACTGATATTGTTATGGGTTTTTCCTCTGTGCAGAAAGGCACCGCAAATACAAACGCAACACGGCGCCTTTGAAAGATGAGCGAAAATGGATCTAGTAGTAATAGGAGAGTGTGGTGAACGGTGACTGCCAGAGGGGGGATGCTACTGGGGGTGAAAGCTGGATAAGAGTGGGCTAAAAGTGGGCGGTGTGTGAAGGACCACATGGCTAGGCAACTCGTGCACTTTAGTTTTTGGCTTGCAAGTGTTGTTCCTATTTTTTTATGACACTTGACGCCCAGCCAAGCCATTCGGCGGGTGGGCACCACCACCACCCACCCACTCTTAAGCTTAGGAGATGGCTGGGTGTCCTTCGTTGGTTGCCAACGTTTTGCCGTCATTGTTCGGCTTCCTTTGCACCTTTCGCCTGCATGGAACTCCGTTTGGTTTGCCTTTTTCCTGCATTGATAAGAAAGTGCTTTTTAATAGCCCTACATATGTACACTCCGGTATTCGTACACAAGGAAAACGGGTTAGGAATGCGGACCAGAGGTGGCAAGTGGATCGAAAAGATTGAATTTAATTGTCCTACATTTCTGTAGAAAAAACTACACATTTTTTGGTCTAACTAGCTTTTAAAGTTCTTATAGATCTGAGGCTTGACAAGAGTTTATTAATAAGTTTATAAACAAAGAAATTCAATTAAAAGCTGGGTTTGAGTAAGAAACTATTTTTTATCGTATTTTTATATTTCCTACAACATTTTAAAATCATTGTTTATTAATTCAAGAGTAATTTCAATGTCAATGGTTTATGTTAACAATAAACTTAATAGACTTTGTGGGTCAATTTACAATTTTTAAAATATTCCAAATTTAAACTAATACTTCTAAGTTTAATATATTTCTATAAAAAATATAGTTTTATAGTTTATAGTTTTTCAATCAGCTTGCTTTATTGAATTATTGACATAAAATTATAATATGTATTAAAACTTTTTTTAATTTAAGGAATATACACTCTGTTTTATTTTTATTAGTTTAAAAATTTAAAAAATTCCGTTCATATCAATTAAATAAAATATTGATTAATAATTAATTTGTAATTTATATTCATCCCTTATAGATTTCTTTTTTCTCTGTGTATTTAAGCCTCTGTGCGTGTGCCTGCTCTTTTTGCGGTCACTGTGAATGGCTGGAACATACTACACGCAATTGACACTCATAAACAAAGCCCCCTATCAGCTGTGTGAGTCATTTACTGCTCTCTTTACTGCTCTCTTAACACCTTTCCAGTAGAGCCAAAAGCCCAGCTAGATGTGGCAGAAGAGCGAGCTTTCTAACACTCCGATCGTAGCTTTGTAGAGCCGTAGACCCAGACGAGTTCTTGGGTGCCCGCTCGGGTCCCATGCGTAGTCAGTCGCCAGTCAGTTGCTTCGGCGCTTTTGGCCATTAATAATAACAGCAAATATGACGCGACCGCGACTCTCTTGACTGAAAGTTATGGCAAAAAAAAAAAATAATAAAAACAACTAAACTGATCGCATAATTCAAGGTCGCGCTGTGAAGTAACAACAAGTAGTTTTGTGCGGAAAAAACTAAGCAAGTGGTGTGGAAGCAGGTGGAAGTGAAATTCAAAGTTCTGAAGTGTCGCCATCAAGTGCTCCGAAAAATACAGCGACCACTCGAGAATTCCAACTTAATTACGGCCCGACACGAGCACAAAAACAAGTGTATTTGAACGCCGATAAGATAAGCCAAAGGTGAGTCTTGGTGGCGAAAAATAAATGGAAAGGAATTTGCATGCGGAGACAAATCTGTGGCTGTAACTGAAACCACCGACACTACCTACCAGTAACCCAAAAAGGGGAAAAACCATATGCGAAACCAAAGCAACAGCCGCAGAGTCTCGATGGTGTCGTTACAATCAAAACACTGAGAGAAATCGAAAAGTGTGGATTTATAAATAAATATATAGGTTGTATCTTGAAAGATATTTCAAAAGAAATTAA
>JAEIIJ010018433.1:0-38732 GCA_018904815.1 Drosophila ogumai | reverse complement strand
GTCGTAATAACCGGACGGACGCTATAAGCGGAGTCGTTATAGCCGGATTCTACTGTATCTAGCTTGTAAAGGAAACACAGTGGTCATTTTGATATTAGCTTACTGATATATTATGCAGAGGCCTTACAAGATCCACGTCCATTTGAGCCACGGCCTTGTTCCAATTAACGGCCTTAATGAAGCAAGAAGCGTTGGTCGAAAAGCCAGGTACTGTAATGCACTCGATATTCTTCATTTTGTACACTAGAGAGGGTTCACAGAGCTTTCAAATAATACAAAATTAGTTTATAATAAAATATATTGAATAGAATGTATTACTCACAACCCTCCAGGAGAGGCAACTAATCAGAACAACCTTTGCTATGGAGAACATGTCTATAAAGAATTTCAGCTATAAGCCACAATAACAGCCAACAAAATGTCGTCGTTAAAACTTAATGTGCTTTTAATTGACTTTGTTTAATATGTTTTTATGAAATTATATATTTAGTCATTTGCTTGTAATTTTCATTTAATTTTTTTTGTTATCGATAAAATAATTATTTACATTATTTGTTTGTTAATGAACCCTATACTTGCCCATATATACCCAATGTAAGGGCATCCAACAAATGGCTACGAAGTTTGTCTTGTTCTTAACAATTTCATGGTTTCCCTCGATAATTAAAAAATATATGTACCCATATATTTAAAATTGAGATTAGACCTGGGACAGTAAGAGTAAATTGTTTATGCAGAACAGAAATTGGAAATGTAACGGAACTGAAAATAAAAATGCTTAGAAATTTTAGTCAGTGGGCTTTCCCTTGCACGAAGTTCGAAACTTTAATTGAAACCTCTTCAAGAACTGAATATATTTTTAATCAAAAGTGCTACTTACTTTAAGAATTTTAAATTATGCATTTTAAAAAGCAAACATAACTATTTTAAACCACCATTTTTATTTTTGTTTACTACCTGTAAGTATGCAATAACTTTAGCATCAAGTATTCTAAGGTGCGGAGCACTCAAAGGAGTTTTATAAATTTCTTTTACAAGCCTTTGTTAATTTTTCAAGTGGTAAAAAGCTGAACTGAAAACTATAAGATGATGATGAGATAACACACAATTTCTTATGCTATAAATCCCTGAGATTATTATCCATTGGTTGCATGTTTTATCTTTTTCTTGACTGGCTGCATAATCTGTGCATACAGTACAATACCACCTACATGGGCAGCTGGCGTTCTCAGATAGTTTTCCATTATAGTGATATTGAATTTATAGAAGCCCAACGGTGGACTGGCGGGTATAATGGTCTCGTCGATGTATAAGCCCCGAGCCAGTAGGTGACCCTCATAGGGACAGCTGTGGTTGAAGTTTGAAAAACGCTCGGTTACTTTCAAAATCATTACTCCGAATGATCCAAAGCTTCGTCTTGATAGAACGTCGCATATATTTATATGAACATCGATAAGAAACGGCTGAAACTTATTGGAGTAGTCTTTTTTAAAGACCTGAAGCCGAACCTAATAAAAACCCAGCTTGAAAACGAAATACAGTGTTCAATAACTTTGGTATTAGCTTACTGATATATTATGCAGAGGCCTTACGAGATCCACGTCCATTTGAGCCACTGCCTTATTCCAATTAATGGCCTTTATGAAGCATTTAGCGTTGGCCGAAAGGCCAGGTATTGTTATGCACTCGATATTCTTCATTTTGTACACTAGAGAGGGTTCACAGAGCTTTGAAACATTACAAAGTATATTAGTTTTTAAAAGGATATTTTAAATATACAGATAACTCACAACATTCCAGGAGAGGCAGCTGATCAGAACGACCTTTGCTATGTAGAGCATGTCTATAAAAAACGTAATCTATAAACCACAAAAACAGCCAACTAAATGTTGTAGTTAAAACTTAATGTGCTTTTAATTGGTTTTTTTTTTAATATGTTTTTATGAAATTATATGCAAACTATGCTCCAATTTAATTGTTTTTTTATCGATAAAAAAATTGTTTAAATTATTTATTTGCTAATGAACCTTATGCTTGCGCATCACCCCAAAACTCAAAGTAAGAGCATCCAACAAATGGTTTACGATGTTGTCTGGTTCTTAACGATTACATGGTACCCCTGACAATTAAAAATATATTTATGTATATAAATTTAAAATTGAGATTAGACCTACGAAAGTATGAGTAAATTGTTTCTGTAGAGCAAATGTAACGTCACAGAAAGTAAAAATGCTTAGAAAATTTAGTTAATGGGATTTCCCAATGTCTCGCTTTATTTGTTTATGGCTTGCCTCTGACGATTATGTATTCTGTGATGCAGTCGTATGATGCTAATATTCTTTGCAGACGTCTTCAAAACGATCCCAAACAGGAGTTGCAGTTGGGGCAGAACTGGGAGGTCTTGTAGCAGCAGTTGCAGCAGCATGGAGCACAAACACAGGGCCAGCAACTGATGGAGGCAATATGTTAAATAGAGTATTAATTACCAGGCACGATTCGGTCATTATTTTAAACAATAACAAATATCATGTGCAATTTTGTACACATTTGCAGTCAAAATATTATCACTAATGCAAAAATTATTCGAATTTAAAATACTTTTACATGGAATGAAATATTTTAAGCCTTCGCTAAAGGTATTGTTTGTAATAAGTACTACTCTGGTTTCCTATTTTATTTGGTTTCGCCGCTTTGATGCTATTATTGTCCCTGCAACTGTGATCAGAAAACGCACATGTGTACTTTATACTTACAGGAAAAGGCAGAGCATCAAGGCCAAGCAGTAAGTTTTTCCAGTCGCATGGCGCTCCACTCGAACCCGAATCCTGGCGTTGCAGTAGGGACAGATCATTCCCCCTCCAGGGGTGTCCACCACAACACTAGTCTGGTGCACAACGGTCACTGGAAGAGTTGGTGACAATTGTGCGGGCACCGGCACCTGCGGATACATGCCATGTGGCGATGCAGTATCCAAATTTATCTCCTCCTGTGGATCGGTATTAAGTTCATCAGAATATGGTGGAGGAGAATCCTCAGATTCCGGATTCAGCTGATTGTAACTCATTGTCGAAACGTTAAGACAACTTTTTCTATTGAAACACCTGAAGCGATTGTTGCAAATAGACAGATTGCGCCTTTCCTGGGCTTGGGAGAGAGCGAGACAGATATTAGAGCACGCGAAGTTAGAGTTGCAAGACATTCGTCGATGGTATCGATAACATTTATGATACAGTTACCATCTTTAAAATATTAAAAAAAAAATTACCATATTTTTAAAGTCTTAAATTGATTATTAACATTAAAATAGTATTATTTATTTATTTAATCATTGAGGGTATTTTTTAACCGCATCTATAGTCTCCTTAAAACAACGTTTTTCTTGTTATAATTTTGGGAAACAAATTTAAAAGTGCCATAACTAAGCACTTATTGCAGGCCACAACGTTGCCAGCTGCGAATAAATAAATTCAAAGCAATACAGTATTGGGAATCCCCCTGATTGGCCTTAAAATTACTTTATTTCTTTATCTTCTTTACAGTTTCTTATGAATACAAATGCATGTACATATATATTTACGTATCAGTGAACCAGTGAGTCTACTAAATATACTTCCATATGTATTTATATTAGAGGATATTCATGCCTGTACGTACATTTTTTTATTTATAAATACATATATTTTATATATTATAAATGAAATCCATTATTTTGATAGTTAATTAGTCCGACCCATATTTTTTGGTCTGCTCTTCAATACGTTGACAAGCGAAATTTGCACATCGAGCAAATCGGCGAGGTTTGATAGCAGGTTTTCATACAGCATGGAATGCAAACGCAGGGCCAGCATCTGTGTATGGATTGGAAATAAAAGAATAATTAATATAATTAGTTTAACACGCACCATTAACTACACATATGTACAATGAATCATTTATGACTAATCTGGTTCAGTATAAAGTCTTCAAGCTTTGATTTCTTATTAAAATTTAATTGTTATAAATACGAATTGATAACATCATACATTCAGTACGCATTCTACTTAAAAGTAAAAATAATGTAGTCTTGTTTTATTATACTATGTATTCTTTTTCAGATTTTTTAATGATTTTTCATTACTTACAAGAAGAGACAAAGAAGCGCCGAAAGACAGTAAGTTCTCCAGGATGGATGATGGTCCACAGTGACTCGAAGCAGGGCATTGCAGCGTGGACAGTGCGTCTCGCTAGATGAGTTCACAACAACACTGGTCTGTACCATATGCCCCGGAGCCGAAGCAGAAGATGAAGCTACAGTCATGGACGTAGACTGGGTCGTCATATGCACGGGCTGATGGATATGGTGTTGTTGGGGCGGCGACTGATACACATGATGGTGTGCCTGCGGCTGATAGTGGAACATGTCCTGCGCCAGAGCTGTGCCTGGGTAAGGCGGCGGAGGAGCACGGTTTTTATTGTAACCCATTCCAGCGGCGAAGGTTTAGATTCCGGGATTGAAGCCGGCAGTACCGCTCCTCAGAAGAACACAGAAGCTAATGCTTTGGCAGCATGATTATTGAAAGTTCAGTTTAAAATAATTTGTTTTAATTATCAGTGAGTACTTAACAGTGGTGCTGGCACTTTTTGCTTGTCGAGAATGCGTGAGGAACTATCGGATTGAAAGTGCCACCCATTCCCACAGGGACCAGAAAAATTGGAATACGAAATTTATTCATTCCATTTTACACTTTTTTTTCTGATTCCACAACTTATTCTTATATTAATTCTTTTAAATTAATAATAATATTTATAATAATGTTGTTCAAAATTTTAAATCGGAAAAAGGGAAAATAATATCGACATATATTCTTACATAAATGCAATAAAAAATCACATTACCCTTAACAAAAAACAGAATAAAAATATTCAAAAGTGGGAACCCCACGAAATTCTTCCCTTCAGAAAGCTTTATTTGTTCATCTTGTGTACAGTTTTCTATGCATTTAGTTAGCATAGTAACATTAAGATGATTATGTTTTGTAATTTACATATGTGTCCACATGGTAGTCTTAAGTATGTAAATTATTTAAGTGTATTTAAGTGATCCAGCAAATCTTATATATGTATGCCTCAGCATACAAATGTATTTGAGGATATTCATATGAATATGTAGCCGAGCTTGGCGAATATTTTTGGCTGACGTCTTCAAAACGATCCCAAACAGGCGTTGCAGTTGGGACAAAACGGGGAGGTCTTGTAGCAGCAGTTGCAGCAGCATGGAACGCAAACACAGGGCCAGCACCTAGAGGATTGGAGAGAAAGGGAAACATTAAAGTATTGTTTACCAGACACGATCGAATACCCATTTCCTGTGAAATGTACATTCATCTGTACATACTTAGTGCAGTTTCGCTTTTGTTTACATTTGCTATAATGGAGTTTATTGATAAGCAATGCTATATTTTTTCTTCAACAGCTCACTGTGGTTTTTATAGATCATTTATGTCTAATATGGTTCAGTAAGGGCCCTTAATGAATTGTTCTTAGATAGCAGAAAAAGCTGTGACTACATACATACATATTTATATAAGAGTCTGTATTCTTTTCTGTATCAGCACTTCATTGTAAAAAAGTTGAATTGATTGTTTCTCTGCTTTGCAGAGATACTGTAAAGAACACAGCATGGAAGATTGAAAAATGTATTCACAGTGGGAAAAACGTTAACTTGAAAATCTGTAAAGCTATAAATAGTCTATATAATTATTGTGCCTACTGTATGCATGCTTAATCAACCGTAAATCGCCCTACCCCAAATATGTCTGATTTAAGGTGACGAAAACGGTGTTGACCGTAGCTGTACATATGTATGTTTGCACACATAAATGTACATTTGTATGTTTACTTACAGAAAGAGGCAGAGGATAGCTGCCAAGCAGTATGTCTTGCCAGTGGGATGGTGCTCCGCACGCACACGAATCCGGGCATGGCAGTGGGGACAGATCATTCCGTGGCCGGGTGAGTCCACCAGAACAGTGGTCTGGTGATGCACCACGCTCACCGGTGGCGGAGCCGGAACCGAAACCTGGGCCGGGACCATCGGCATCGTTTGGGGCATCGGCATTGGAGGATACAGGTGCTGCTGTTGCGGATGATCCATCTCGTGCGGTGGAGCTGTGGCCATGTCATCCGAATAAGCCGGCGGAGAGTTCACCCGTTTGTAGTCCATTGTCGCGTTATCTATAATTCTTGGAATCCCCGGCGCTTGGGCTCTGAGTCAACAGTACTGGTACCGCTTTCGACGCGAAAACAGAAGCGAATGGATTGGCAACACAAAGGTAGAAAGCTTCGGTGCCAAAATGCATGTGCTTCGCCAATAGCAATAAAAAACGACCGTTGCTTTGCTGCGCGTTGAAGCGAGACGACTATACGATCGCGTGAAGCTTGCACTTATCGATAAGTAATCGCTGAATGACAGCGATAACAATATCTAATTTAAACTTGGAGAAAGCGGGTAATTAAATTATCAGCTGGGTGCCTTACAGTAGATCCTCGTAAATAAACAAACTTGTTTGAATCCGGGTATAGAATATAATTTTATATTTAAATTTATTAAAATATAAATTAATATTTAATAAAATCATATATCGACAATAAGTTTGGTTAAATACAATATTTCATCTATAAAGGCCCTAATATATATTGTTGTTATCCTGTTTTCTAGCTTTCTTGGTAATTCCTCCTTTAACTCCTTCAAATTGTGTATGATCCTATATGGCACCCACAATTGGGACAATAGTGTTCAACATTCTTGCAGTAATTGAAGAAGTACGGTAAACATACGAAAGGCCAGCAGCTGATGGAGAAGATCCATTATTTATACTTGTCCAGCTAGGTACAAAGACTCCCTACCCGACTTACCAGCAAATATACAAGGTCAGGGCGCACACGTGGGTCTTCCGGGTGGGCGAGGTCAGCAGGCTGGTGACCACCTCGCCCTTGCAGGACGGGCACCGTACCCGTATCTTCTGCCAGCCAACTGTCAAGGGTAATGCGCCCGCCCCCACTCCGTTCAGGGTGTAAACAGGTATCTGGGTCACCACCACGCCGCAGTCCGCAGGCGGCGACGGTTCCGTGTCCGTAGCCGGAGCAGTGCCCACCACCCATGTGGTGTTCATGTTTGCGGCGGGACAGGCACTGAAATCGGTGGCCACTTAATGACACCGACGCTATATCGCGGCTCGTTATCTCATTTCTGACTAATCGACAGTTTCTTTTTTGTATGAAAACATTTCAAACCCTAATAGCAGTGGTGAGAGTGAGGTGTTAAGGGGAGTTGTCATTTGCAGCGCCTTATCGATTGCCCCTCGTTCCAGTGACTTTGTACACTTTAATCGCTAACATAAGGATAACTCAGATTAAAGTTATATAAATTAAATATTTATAAATTGGTTTCTTAAAAAGTAAAATAAAAAATAAAGAACTAAAATTCTCAAAAAGATATAAAAATAGGAATTATTATGATCTCATTGGGGTTATCTGGTGATCTGATTGTTCCATTTGATAAATCCGTTGGCTTCAAAGTTTTTCCAGATTTTATGTTTATTTTAATTTGAAATAATGCCACTATTTTTTTCTGTGCATGTTTAGTGTTTCATTTTAATTTGGTTACTAAAAATAGTAACTGTTGTACTGTAAGGTCAGCGCTCAATCGATGCCAGTCAGAGTAACAAAAACTTAATAATAAAGTTCTTCCAAGTACAAAAAAAAATTCGAAGTTAGAAAATGGGGTTCACAGATTACCCAGACACCTTGAATTTTTCAGATAACTAATCAGGTAATAGCAGGTTTTAGATTTTTGTGAGTGGTTTATAGTAATTAAGTCATAAATTAATCTGCTTAACTCACGAAATTTTAGTTTTATGGCATTGAACTTTGAGAAATAAATAAATTGAAAAATAAATAAATATTAATAGCCTCTAAAATTCAAATTCTTTTTATAACAAGTAAATAATTTTTAAAATACTTTGTGAGGTAACAATCAATAATCCTATATACCTTTATCGTCATTATCAATCTTGAATTTTAAGCTGCAATATGGCAGTTAAAATCCCCGTACGGAAATGGGTGCAATTATCACCAAGCCACAGGTGGCTATGACTAACTGAATGCCATTGAACCTTCCTAGAATTTTTTCCAAGATATTAAGTTCCATCTAATCAGAAGCTGGCATGTGTATTGTGGGTGCTTTATGACCAATCCAAGCGATTAAGTTGCCACCGTAATTAAGTTAGGTAAGCAAGCCAAGTTAAACATTCGCATTTCCGTTCTTCGGTTTGAATCTCATGTTTAATGTGTGCGATAATACAAGAATATATTTACAGTTTTACAGTTTTTCGTTGAAATATGGCATGGTTAATGGTTAGGGATCTCCTATAGATCAGATTTTAGTTCTCGTAGGTGCCAATGTAGGCACTGCAGTTGGGACAGTAGTGGTTGGCATTCTGGCAGGAGTCCATGCAGTACGGCAAGCAAACGCAAGGCCAGCAGCTGAAATATTGAGAGATTGGAAAGAGAGTTTGATTAGATGGGTTCGGGGAATGAGTTATTTAATTAGCTAGTTTGTCAGAGGTTCCTCCTAATTGCCGCACTAATTCCTATTGGTACAATACAAGGCCCCGAGGCACCCGTTTCAGTCGCTCGGCTTGCTTGTTTTCAGCCCGGCCCCATCAGTGCCACGCTATCTGACTCAACTCCAGTTCCAGTTGCGATAACAATGTTTTCTAGTATATAGAAACCCATTGTACTCGCGATAAGGTGTCGCAAGTGCTCGGCATAGGCGTAGCTCTAGCTATTTTTAAGCAATAATCATGTCTACACAGACATAATGTCGTGGAGTAAGGGGAGTTGTAAACTTTTATAGTTTCCATAGATCATACATTTATTCTGCTATCTGTATACTTTGATGTAGATGATAATCTATATGCTTATCTTTTCAACTATTTATATAAATTGTAAATATATAACAAAGTATATTTTCCAAGAATTTATTAAAGAATTCATAACGTTAACTATTAGTCACAGTTCATAGAAAACAAATCTTTCTAAAAGAATATTTTTAGATTCCTTTATAGATGCAAGATGTTTAATAAAAAAAAAACTAAAAAAAATAAATAATATATACACAAAGTATTAATTTTTTAGAAACTTACTTTCAAATATTATTTGATTCCTAATGTTTTTATTAAAGAAAATTCTTAATACTTCACCAAATCTAAATTCAAAAAAATATATTTTTAGAATGTTATTTAACTGTCTTATATTTTTTAACCCCTCTTAATATTTTTCTAGCTACGCCCCACCTGCCGTTATGTACATTTGGCAACTGCAACAGGTGCGGCGACTATAAAAAGAAATCTGCGATCAGATGACATGGTCTACTTACATGAACAGGCACAGGATGAGGGCCCAGCAGTGCGTTCTGCCGGAGGGTGTGCTCTTAACGGTGGTCAGGACTTCGGCATGGCAGGAGGGGCAACGGATGCGGGTTGGACCGTTGCCGATGGGCACCAAATTGGAGGTGGTCGTGGTCTGGATGATCACCGTGGAGGGCTGAGGCGGCTGGGGCATCGGTGGATACAGCGGCGGCTGGGTGGGGCCACCTGGCTGGTAGGTCTGGGCGGGCGTGAATCCGGCCTGCTCACTGTACGGCGGAGGCTGCTTGCTGTCCATAATTATATGTCTCTCTCGGGATTATCTGGACTCTCGATTTTATTTTCGAACGAACTGAACCGATCGGGTTGATGGTTGGCACTGGACTGAGGAGAGAACTGGAACTGGAGCTCCCGCAATACCTTAACATACGGATTCCTATCTTATCTCTGCTGTCTGATAGCTCCTCCACAATGGGGGTTTTACGGTCTAACTCATAAACGGATATCTTCTTTATTGTGCACTTGATTTAGTGAATGCCGTCGATGTTCCTCCAAATGCGAGATGGATGACTCACTCGACGGATACCCGATGATTAAGCGCTAGTTGATGTGACAACTTGGCATGTTTGGGAAATTGAATTACTTGGGTCTATTTGTTTTGGAGAATTAACAAAGGGAGGAGAGTATATAGCCCACAGGTTATTGCTCTCACGCTCTCATCTGAATACTAATTGTAATTTAATCTTTTCAACAGGTGCGTGACCGGCTGAGATATAAACTTGTACCGGATTCAGCATCGCCTACATTTAAAATATTTAATTAAACATTTGATCTTATGAGCACTGCAGTTTATTATATTAATTAAAATTACGTATACGTTGGTAATACTACTGGAGATTTTTATAAGTTAAGAATAATAAAATACAATGTTAATGTAAAATTATTTTTCAGCTTGTAAGCTTCTGACTTAAAGATACTACAATATAGAAACCTTTACACCTTTCTGGTTACCAATGGGTTAAGCTGACTATATTTTAACCGTTGCTTTTTATGGCCAAAAGCTCGATTTGCCACCCACTCGAAGGCAGCTTTACCCGGAGCTTTTAGCATTGACTCGCCGTTCAAGTGCAGCCGTTAACATCGCAGCCATGAAAATAGTGTTAGGCAAATACTAGCATGGCAAATACATACTCCGGGGGCTTGACAAAACAGATGAACAACTGGTTTGGCCAATTCCAAAAGCCACTGCCCCCTGCTCCCCCAACAGACTCCCCCTCCACTGCCACAACTGCCACAACTTTTTGATGTTTTCAATGTTTCAATTGTAAAACAATACAAAATAACCCAATTTATAGGCAAATAGAAAACCAGCGTCGCGTCAGTTCGACAACATGAGCCGGCAGCTAAAGTTCCACCTGCAAGCGCCCGAGATGGAGGAGGAGTTCTCCGCGGATCTGGTGGAGATCAATCTGAACCCAAGCTGCGGCCAAACCAAGCCTTCATCCTCAGCCCAAGCTCTGGACCAGCTGCTTCTGGCCACGCCACCGCACCGCGGCTATCCCTACGGCTATGCGGAGGACTCTGAGCCGGAGACATACTTCTGCCGGAAGAGCAACTCTACGGGCCAGTTGGCCGAGAAGGTATCGCCTCCGCCGCCGGCGGCCACCAACATTAGCTGCCTGCGCCAGATGTACTGTCCGGAGTGCAACGAGCGGTTGCACGAGCAGGGAGTCCGGCTGGAGCGACTGCTGACCATGTGGTGAGTGTGGCAATGTCTGAAGATAAATATGGGAAGAGTTTTTTTAAAGGATTTAAATTAATTTTCCAAGATTCTCAAAAGAGAAAGAATTCATTAAAGAATTTATTTTAAATTTGTTTTTAAAATATATTAATTTCAATAATATAAATAACCTACAAGAAGAAATAATTTTTTTTTTTAATTACTATGTATTTATCAGGGTATCCAAAATCATTACATTTTAAAATGATACAATTTCTTAGCAAATATATTTCCTTTATAAACTTGGGAAACGTGACTTTCCTAACCTGTTCTTCTCTTATTTTTCTTCAGTTCTTTTTTCTTTTCACAATATTATTTTGGTAAATAACATAATTTCATTTTCGTTATAATTTCCAGCTGCTTTGCCATGCTGCCCATTTATCCCTGCTGCCCGAGACGCACGAATAACGATTGCAGGGTCATTTGCGGCAAATGTGGCTACCTCTTGGGGGCATGGAAAAGACAGTGACGAGGAAGGCAGCGGCGAGGGAATGGGAATGGGAACCGGAGTGGGTGCTCCGCATTTAATTATTTGTTTTGTTTAGTTTTTTAAGTATTTTTTTGTTGACCTTGCGGCGAGTGAGATGAGTGTTGTGATGAGACTGAAGAGCCGAGGCCAAAAAAAAAAAACCAAACACAGAATTGTTGATTTCAGCATTTACTCTCTCCGTGTTTTTTCTCTTTCGATCGAAGAATTTCTCTTTATTTGCATGAATTTATTAAAATGCCGCGGGGATTTGCCAAATTGTTTGACTGGGCCAGTCGCAATGTCTCGTGGGAACGACTTGGATGCGGATTTGGAGGTGGATCTCCATGGAGCGGGTGACACCAATTCGGCGGCCACCACGGCCACGCTGAACGAAGGTCCTCGGAAGCCGCAGGTGCGATTTTTTAGCATTGGACCGAGTAGCTATCAGGTGCGATGTCCTCTCTGCCAGCAGAACTCCAAGACGGAGACTGTGGAAATGACCGGGGCTTTGGGTCAGCTCAGCTGTCTCCTGTCCGCCTTGTCCTGGTAAGAATTCATAACATTAGGACCCTTTAAATATTTATCTATTTCCCCTTCAAATCCAGCTGCTTCCCCATCTTCGCCTTGACGTTCGTCTACTCCTGCCTCCAGAGTCGCCTCAAGACTAAGCGGGTTTTCTGCAGCAGATGCGGTGGCCACCTGGGCTTCCACTGGCGTCCCACTTAGTCGGTCTTCCACTTAGTAGTAGCTCTCTAACGATCTATAAATAAACCGGCAGCTGTTGTCAAATTTTTTAATAAGTTAGCACACACTTGAATTTATTATTCGATCATCACTTGGTCAGCAGGCAGTTAGGCGGTGCCTCCAAAGAAGCATTGCGATCGCTCCCACTCTCTGGCGCGCTCTTAGCACGCATTTCGATGTAGATACAAATGCAGATACAGATACACTTTTCGGGGGCTCTCGATTCAGTTACCTTCTCACCGCGCTATGGCCAGCACCGAGAGTCTGGACGGTAGTGCCTTCGAGGGCGACATCTCGCAAGTGCCGCAGGTGGGCCACCTAAAGACCGAGCCCCAGGAACTGGAGTGTCCCGCCTGCCAGGAGCTGCAGATCACTCGCGTGGAATTGGAGGCGGTGACCGTCCTACAGAAGATTGCCTGCTCGCTGAATGTGCTCCTCTGCTGGTGGGTTTTCATATATTTAGTACTAGTGAGGTCAGAATAATGGCACCAATGAAGATATATGTATATAAAGTTTGAATTCTCTTAATTTAAATTAAAATTAAGGTTCTTAATGAGCAGGGATAAAGGGCCTTAAATATTATTAAGCTCATTTATTCTCTATACTTAATTCATCATAAACTATTAGATGGTTCTTTCATTTTAAAAGGCTGCTTTAATTATTCCGATTTTGTGACAGAATTGTCATCATTATAAAAATTATATATATTTACTATGAAATATTATTAAGTTTCTTATTTATTATTAAAATCCTTCAAATATTATTAACTTTTTATATATTTATCCAAATTTTTTTGATGGTACATAACTTATATTGTAAGACTTCTCTTTAATTAATTCCAAATTTTTTTCTTAAATGCTATTAATCTGACTATAACTATATATATAACATATATAATCAAACCACGTATTATATCTCAAATAACTATTTTATAATCACATCCCTTAGCAATCCCATACGCTGGCGGGGTCGACATGATGTCAATCATTACTGCAGCTCCTGTGGCTGCTTCATAGGACGCAACATCACCCTCAGTTGGTACAAGCGAACCTTGTTCCGCCTCCAAAGAGGAGAAGTGGAGGACAATGGTCGCTGGCAGAGATTCCGGAAGGTGGAGAAGGAGCAGCTAGACGAGAAGAAGCTGGGCAAGCAGCGAAAGGCTCTGGAATCAAAGCTGGCCAATGAAAATAAATAAATAAAATAAACGAAAAATTATTTAAGTAATATTTCCAAAAGGTTTATGGTTTTAATTAATTATTTTAAATAATTTTAAAGACCTGCACTGTGTGATTTATACAAAACTATCAACAGGTAGTCTCTCCGCTCTTTTGGTTTGCCCTGCTGCCTCCTGAAGAGCCGAAAGCTTTTTCCAGTTCGCTTTCGTCTGGAAGAGAGCGCGAATATTGCCAAAACAAAACATCGAAATGGAATCGCCGTTTGCTTTGGACACTCGTTCGTAGTGCTTATCTAGAGGGGTCTGGGAACCCATAGGAACCGGGCCCCTTTCAGTAGAATCGTACAGTTTGTGGGGAGAAGATCACGCTCTAACTTATTTCACCACCCTAAGAAACCTAAAAACTTAAGATTTCTAAAAAACTCTCCTTGAAATGTGGGTCATTCTCCTACTTTTGCTCCTGTGCCTGGGTTTGCTGTACAAGTATGTGAGGCGTCACTATACCCACTGGCAGCGATTGGGCGTGGACGAGGAGCCGGCTGTAATACCCTTTGGGGTAATGGACACGGTGATGAAACAGGAACGAAGTTTGGGCATGGCCTTGGGCGATATCTATGCCCGGCACGAAGGCAAGATTGTGGGAATTTACATGATGAACCAGCGGAGCATCCTGATCCGTGATGCCCAGCTGGCACGCCGGATCATGACCAGTGACTTTGGCAGCTTCCACGATCGCGGAGTCTATGTGGATGAGGAAAAGGATCCACTGTCAGCCAATCTCTTCAACCTGCGAGGCGCTTCCTGGCGGAATCTGCGCCACAAATTGACGCCATCGTTCTCCTCGGGAAAAATCAAGGCCATGTTCGGCACCATTGATGAGGTGGGCGACAAGCTGGTGCAGCATCTGGAGGGAACTCTCGACCAGAGCGACGAGGTGGAGATCAAGGATGTGATGACCACGTATGCGGTGGATATTATTGGTTCGGTGATTTTTGGCCTGGAGATCGACAGTTTCAGCAATCCGGAGAACGAGTTTCGGGAGATCAGCAGCTCGGCGAATAGGGACAAGTCGCTGCTGCTCAAGATCCACAATATGTCCATGTTTATATGTCCGATGTGAGTAATAGTTAGTACTTATATATATTTATGTATATATATATGATGTATATGCGCAGTACTCAACACTTTTATTTCATAAATTATTGTTGCACTTAAGTTGCTATACTTGGATCTATTTTTAGATGAGTTTGCATTTCAAGAGCTCACATTTTCTTAGCCAGAAGGAAATCGTGCATAAACAGACTCTTTATTTTGATTTCAGTACTTCTATTAAAATATACAAATAATATTTTCCGCATTCGGTGAAATTAAGGTTTTATAGTTGGCCTGAACACAAGGAGTTTCATTGTTTTTTTGTTAATTTTTTCTTATAGATTAAATTTGTCAAAATTGTAAAATTTAGAGAAATATTTAAATAATATTTTTATAATTAGAAAATAATGTAAATAACAGTTAAATTAGTTTCCAAACATTGTAAAAATTGTATTAGAAAAAAAAAAATACTCTTAATTTTTTAACTTGTATAATTAAAAAAATCTATTTTATTCCAGATTTCATAACAATTTTACTAACTATATTTATTTCGACTTCCTTTCAGGATTGCCAAGCTAATGAACCGCTTGGGCTATGAGAGTCGCATCCTGACTTCCCTGCGGGACATGATGAAGCGCACCATTGAGTTCAGGGAGCAGCATAACGTGGTCCGTAAGGACATGCTCCAGCTACTCATCCGTCTGCGAAACACTGGAAAGATAGGCGAGGACGACGATAAAGTTTGCGATATGGAGACGGCCCAGGAGCAGCTCAAGTCAATGTCCATCGAGAAGATTGCTGCCCAGGCTTTCCTTTTCTACGTGGCTGGATCAGAGTCCACTGCCGCCGCTTCTGCCTTTACCCTCTACGAGCTGTCCATGTACCCGGAGCTGTTGAAGGAGGCCCGGGAGGAGGTGGATTCGGTGCTTCAGAAGCACAACCTGAAGCCCAAGGATAAGTTTACCTACGAAGCTGTGCAGGATTTGAAGTTTTTGGATCTTTGCATCATGGGTGCGGTTTGAAATCAAATTAAATTTATACTTCTGACATATTTATAATTGATTTGAATTTAGTGATTGTTAAATATTTATTTTCTTCAACAGAAACCATTCGTAAATATCCCGGTTTGCCCTTCTTGAACCGCGAGTGTACAGAGGATTATCCCGTTCCTGGCACTAACCATACCATTACCAAGGGCACTCCCATTTTGATCTCGCTCTTTGGCATCCATCGTGATCCTGCCTATTTTCCCAATCCCAATGGCTACGATCCGCATCGCTTTGATGCGGACAACATGAACTACAATCAGGCAGCCTATATGCCATTTGGAGAGGGTCCCCGGCACTGCATAGGTGAGAATCATAGATCTCTATGGCTATTTGGGCTTTAATTATATCTCAATTTCATTGTGTATTAGCTCTCCGCATGGGCAAGATCAACTCTAAGGTGGCGGTGGCCAAGGTCCTGGCCAATTTCGATCTGGTGCAGGCTCCACGCAAGGAAGTGGAGTTCCGCTTTGATGCCGCTCCAGTTCTGGTGACCAAGGAGGGTCTGAAAGTCCGCTTGACCAAGAGGAAGTAGGAAAAGTAATACAAAAATATTCCTTTTTTGAGATTTATAAACCCTTGTATATATTAAAGGGTACATTAAAAATATATGGTATTTATTTTATTAATTTTTATAACATTAATTTAAAGAAAACAAAATACATTTAAATCTGGTAATGCAGTTTATCTGAAACATTTACTTGTATTTAAAAAAATGGGTTTGTCAAGGAAAATTATTTTAGTTTTTTACTGTTCAAATTATATAAACGAAAGGGTATTATGTATTGATTTATTAGTAGTTAAACTATTTTCTTAAATTTGTAATAAACTTTTGAGTATATATAACATAGGTAATATGGTTTAAAGCCTAAAGCTCTCTCTCTCTCTTTCAAATAAATTCAGCTTAAGATTTAGTGAGCGAAAAGTATACAAACAAAGCGAAACCAAACATAAACATAAACAAAAACTAGTTAGCAGCTGATTGACCGGCAAACGTGTTATGGGTTTACAAAAACTATACACTGATCACAGAAAGTATTAAGCCGTATAAATAAAATTTTCTAAAGTGGTATAACTCAAAGCAATTATTAAAAAAAAAAAAAGATAACCAGTTTGATTAGACAACAAAAACAGATACTTAATATCAAAGTTTATAATAAATAAGTATGTATTCCATATTTTTATAATGAATGATGTGATGTGATAAATTCTGTATTTTAAAAGTCTCAAAACTATTGAAAATTTGGAGGAAGTATCCAGATTTTGAAACATTCTCCATGTGGTTGATGTATTTTTTAAAACTGCTCCATTTATTGAATAAACAAATATTCGCAGAATGTTTGGCTGTCGATCTGGTTCTGGTTGAGGGGCCACCACACAGAATAGATGACATCATGGGCTCCATGGTCATCGACAGACGCATGCCATTGTTCTCCCTCTCTCTGGCTGGGAATCTTTCTCTTAGCAATTGACTCTTCTGATCTCTTCTTCGTTCTCCACCGGCTGTGCCTGGCCTGCTCGTGTCTGGTGGAGATCAGATAGTCAGTTAGCATGGAGCAGCATCAGCAGGTGGAGAGGTTGCGGGTCAGATTGGTGCCCGCCAAGACTGCAGAGGAGCGCTCCAGGAATATCATAGCCAATGTGGTGGTGGACGATGGCCTGGTGCCCTTTATCGATGAGCAGGCGGCGGAGAAGGTGACGCTTATCCACCAGGAGGCAGCTGCTCCTGCTGCCACCAGTGCCTCCCAGCAGCCACGCCTCCGTTACTATGCCGTGGGCCCGTCCACCTACAAGCTGCAGTGTCCCCTGTGCCGGGAGCGAAGTCAGGCGGCTGTGATGAGGGCAGCCAGCTGCAAGGATGCCAGCATGTGTCTCAGTTTGCTGTCATGGTAAGGGGGTTCCCTGTATGTAACGGATTCTAATTTTTAATATTATTTCTCCTCTATCATTGGCAGCATCTTCCCGCTCTTCTGGATCTGTTGCGTGTGCACCTGGTGTGGCTGCAACCGGGAGTGGACCACCAAGGGAATCTATTGCAGTTCGTGCGGCGGCAAAGTGGGAATCCAGCGCAAGGCCAAATAGTTCATTCATCGAATCAATTAAAATAATGTTCATTAATGCCAAATATTTCACTTCTCTGCTATAATTCTATTACGCATCTAACTCAATTAAAGACGCACCGTAAATCAATTCTCTTGTAGCTCTCTTATGGTGATCTGGGACTCTTTAAAGCTCTTATCTTCTCTCAGTGTATGCCCGCTCTCTTTCCATATCCAAAACAGGTTGTCCGCTTGTCTGGCCAAAATTCGCTTTCAGTTCAATTGCGGAGCAACCATGACGACGACGCTGCCGGAGAAGGCGACGGAACAAGAG
Organism: Drosophila ogumai; assembly: GCA_018904815.1. Classification (NCBI taxonomy): domain Eukaryota; kingdom Metazoa; phylum Arthropoda; class Insecta; order Diptera; family Drosophilidae; genus Drosophila; species Drosophila ogumai. Next base: position 20,647 of record JAEIIJ010018433.1, on the reverse strand, counting down.
ACAGAGCAGGAGGCCCGAGAGCGGGCGGCCAAGGCTCTGGAGGATCAGCGGGAGCGAAAGATCTATGAGAACTTTGCCACACCGCTGGCGGGCACCTTCCTCAATCTGCCCCGCGAAGCTGTGGAGATCAAGTGCCCCGCCTGCGGCATCAAGGATCTGAGTGTGGTCCAGAACGATCTCAAGTGGTGGGCCAGTGAAATCAATCGCATTGTGGGCTGTCTTTTTGTGTGGGTATCTTATGATATTTAAATCTTGAAAAATATTCCTAATCGAGGAAGTCCCTTTGCAGGACCTGTTGCTGCTGCTGCTGCTTCAACTACTATGTGCCCTGCAAGCAAACGGACAGGAGTCACTATTGCGGCAACTGCGGCTGCTACTTTGGGCGCTCCATGAAGCGGCGGGCACCCCTCAAATTAAAGGCAACCACCGACTAATTTTCACATTTTTCATATATTTAAAAAAAAAAAAAAACAGGCAAGAAAACACCCACCCACAGCGACACCATATGAGACGAAAATAAAACCAAAATAAAACAGAAACTGATTCATATTCTCTCTCGTTTTTACTCTTAATTTCTCTTGGGGCTTCTCTCTTCTGTGCTTATTTATTTATTTTTTTTTTTAATTTTATGGCCTTTGATTCTCTTCTCCGCTGGCCTCAGTCTTCGTTTGTTTTTGAAACAGTCAACACCGCTCCTCTCCGTCCATTGAAATGGCTCAGGATCCCAAACCTCTGTACTTTGCCGTGGGTCCTGGCCCCAATGAGATCACCTGTCCCTACTGCCGCACCAAGGCCACCACTCGGGTGGTGCGATCCTGGCTGCGTTGCTGCACCAAGAGGCATCACTGTGGCGCCTGCGGGGAGTATCTGGGCGTGTACCGGCGCCCACAGCTTTAGGAAACCAGCGAAGATGCCATACGATCTGCACACTAAACTAGAAGATCATACATCACATGGAGATTTCAATATTTAACCAAAATTAACAGCTTTTTCTTGTCACTTCTCTTAATAAAACAAGATTTATATATTTATTAAAAAGGTATTTAATTTTCGTCAATAAATTAATTTAGAAATTTAAAAAATATTTATAATAAACCCAATAAGAAGAGAGCCAATTCTCCGTGCATCGTTTGAAATTTGTAAACGAGAGTAATTTAAGTATTTTTGATGTCTTAACTTAATTACTCGACCAACGCCTCTGAGAGAGAGACACACACAACACACGAGAGAATTAGAGAAACAGTGAGAATCTTCACAGAGCAAGAGAGAAATCTCTAATTTTCTACGTTACCGATCTCTTTGAATCGATTTCGCTTTCAGTTGCCGCTCGTTCTCCAAAGAACTCACATCGCCATGACCGTCGACGAGCCGGAGATTGTGGCCATAAGTGTCAGTCACAAGCAGCAGGTGGGTTACCTCAAGCAGGAGTCCACCTGGCTGCAGTGTCCTTCCTGCGAGAAGTACGGCATGAGTGTAGTGCAACTGGAAGTGGTTACCTGTCTCCAGAGATTCCTGGGATTCACCAAACTTTGGTTTGTAAACAGAGCAACTTTAAGTGGATAAATACTTTAATGAAATATTATTTTTTAGTAAAAAATGGCCTGGTCGTCAGGACATCAATCACTACTGCCTGCACTGCGGCTGCTTCATTGGGAGATTTGTGCCTGTCAACTGCACGGAGCGTTGCCTCTCCCGATCCGCCCGCAAGCAGGCGGCCGTGGATGAGATGACCCTGAAGACACGCCCCAAGGACTGCGCCGAAAGGGCACAGAAGTCCAGGGAAAAGATCCTGGCCAAGAGGGAGAAGAAGAGGGCCGAGAAGGCGGCCAAGGAGGCGGGCAAGGCCCAAGAGCAAACCCAAATAGCTGTGCACCAATGAGGCAAGTCAAGTGGTTTCTGTATTGACTAGGGCAAAGCTCTGCGCGGAAAGCTCTCCCCCCTTGCATTACACTTACTTGCTGACACGAACAATTTGTTAATATTAAATATAAAAAAATTAAACACTATTGCCCGGCTTCACATCCGTGGCACTCTTCTGTTTGGAGGCCACGAACTCCCTGCTGGGCTTCACGCATTTCCTATCCCGGTCGTAGATGCCCAGGAAAGCGCGACAGTTGGAGCAGTAGAGGTAATCGCGAGTCTCCAGGAACGCCAGGCAGCACAGGGGCCAGCAGGCGAAGATGCAGGTGGCCAGGGCTCCGGTGGCCGTCATCTCCGAGGCGGTCTTGATCAGCGGCCGTTGGCTGAAGCCACAGCTGGGACAGAAGATGTTGCCCTCTGCCGGCGCCCAGTGCGTAATGGAAGCCTTGAAGCTCTGCTTGCGGGTCACCTTCTCCTTTTCCTCGAAACAGGGACAGGGGTTGGGCCCAGAGACATGGTCGTTGGCCTTAGCAGTCCCGCAGCTTTTTTTCTTGTTGGCTAAATCTGGTTATGATTACCCGAAGGTGTTTTAAAGATCTTCTTAATAAATAAACTTGCCCACTTACAAGTGCTTACTGCCGCCTTGGCCATCTGTGTCTCAGAGAGATCTGTTCCGTCGCAATTCTTTCCGATCAGAGTGTGCAAGTTTTTGATCTTCTCCTTGGCCACTGCAAAGACCTCGGGATGATCTTGCTGAATGTGGAGCACCATCTGGCCAGGGTCAACGGGCGAGCACTGGATCTCCTTCATACACTGCAGACAGCGCAGGGTTTGCACGTTGTTCAGTGAAGGCATATTGTATGTATGTTGTTTTGTCTTTTCTGCTTGTGATTCCTGGTTCAGGTTACCTGGTGAGTGGAGAACCTAATGACACCTACGGCAGTGATTGCTTAGCTGCTATCAATCAGGGTTTTTTTTAGGAAATTTGATGGATTGGCTTGACTTGGGGAAAGAAGGAACCCATTGCCTTTTAATTATATAAAATTTCCATATAAAAAAAAGTAAGAGGATTTTTATTGGATTATTGAAAGCTTAATTTTGGCAGAAAATTATGAATTATTTTCCTTACCTTACCTTCTCCCTTAACCTGATGTTAGGGTATCTGACTGCCACCTTTTTATTTGTATATTTTCATAAACTTAAAACCAACATTGTGCGCATTAGGATTTATTTTATGCAGATGTGTGAAGTGAAGGGCTCTCAGCATCAATCAGCTTAGGCTGTATGAAAGGACCCGTCGCGCGGCGCCTTCAATAAGGCAAGGACCAGCAGGTACTCTGAATGTTATTGTGTTATTCGGGCGGGATACAGGACCTCGGGCCCCATTATCCCGGAAAGCGACTTATCGACTTAATCCAATCGCCTGCGAGCACCCTGTATCCATAATGCTCTTTGGCTGCGTCAACATTTTATTGTCAGTCATTTTCCAACGCACCCCGCTGCCTCTTCACCGCAAAACGGTTCCCATTCACGTGCCACGCCTCTCGTCCCACGCCCAAGTGATTTTCAAGGGGCGTCCTCACATCACACGTCCTGTTCCCGTTCCCATTTCATTTTCCTAAGGCTTTTCGAGTGTATTTTTTCACATTTTGTCAAAATTGATTTTTTACTGCACTTACGGCATGATGCGACCGTTTTGGGGTTCCACATGGCTCCACATGGCTCCGTCAACTGGATACACTTGAAATAAAAGTGCTTGCGTTTGGTTTTTATTTTTGATTTGATAAGAGTTTACAATTTGATTTATTTTGATCATATTTTTATGGGAGAATAAGGGGTTTAAGCACAAATTTCCCCCCAATTCTGTTGATCCAAATTTCATTAGAATTTATTTCTGTGTCGAGTGTCCCCGCTGCTCCCCGCCTAAATTTTCTTCTTGAAACCTTTATTTCTACCTTTTTTTTTGCGGCATTGGCATTGCTCATACGCCGGGTTGTACACACAAAGAAGTCGCACCTAAAAAGCCAACGCGTGTCGCTGTCATTTTCCCCAATGCGTTTGCATTTATTGACTTTGTTGGTGTTTTCATATACAGTTTCCCTTTGCGTTTTCCTCTTCCTCTGGTTTTCTTTTTTTTTTTTTTGGCTACGACGCCCTCGAAGATGTCATTAGAGTCGGTAAAAAGAGTCCTGCCAGAGAATCCTGGCGAGAGTTCTTTGGCGGTAATGCGTGGCCGGAGGCTGTGGGCGATTTGCATTTACCTGGAACTGGAAAACTCTGGTGCTGTGAAGCACTTGCTCCGGATACATTTACGCCGGCATATAAGTGCTCCAATATAATTTGACTCGATTCTCGTTTATTCTGTTGCTGTAGCCGTACTTACACATAGACAATACATCGTACATTCAATGTCTAGGACTAATATAAAAATACATTTCATTTGTTTATCTTTTAGCTTGTTTTGTTTTTGTGTTTTTCTTGTTTTTGTTTCTTGTTTTTCCCCCCTCGTGTTGCTTTTTGCCTTGGCTTGGAAGCTTTGGAAGCTTGTTAACATTTGCTTTCTTTGAATTCGATTTGTTCGGTTTGATGCCATCTAATCCTGCTGCCTTATCCCCTAACCTGTCTGCACTCTATCCCTTCTCCCAAGTAGTTTCAGCAATGTCCATGGTTCTTGGTCAGTTTTTTGTGTTGGCTGATCTTGATCTGATTTTTGGTGCACTTAATTCTGGGTGTGTGTGTCCTTGGTGCTTGTGTAAAAACATCCTAGCCTAGGCTTGTAAAATTGGACTATGCTTAAAATATGTACACTGGATCGTAGTGGGTTAACTTTCTTCGTCACTCTTTGCCTTCTACCCCAATCTGTTCCTCCCCTTAACCTAGCTCTACTCGCACACACACGCACACACTGTTTTTTGAGGCACATTCAGTTTTGAATCATTTTACAAATTTATAAAGTCTGCACCCTTCCGCTTCGCTGGCACCCTAACGTAACTAATTGTTAAAATTAAAAATTGATTTAACTTTACCTTTGCCCGGCAAAAAACAGATTCATGGAATGTTTGGCCCGAGGCCAAAGGTTATACTCCTGCAAGTTTAATGCATTTATCACTATTTTCCGGCCTCGGGGCGGGCTAAAGGGTTGGGTGTTGGGTTGGGTGTTTTTCCCGGGGCTTAGAGCGTGTTCTGTTTGGCAGCCTCGCCGCTTTTGGCAGTGGCGTCGGGTCGCGAACGTGGGCGCCTCTTCGGCTGCAGCGAATAAAGTCGTCCGCTGCGTACTCGCGTCTGCGGCTCGCACTCCAGCCGCCACGTGCCAGGACCTCCACTGAAAGCGAGGTTGAAGGGGGTTAAGGTCGGGTCAGGGGGAAAGTAAAAGCCACTCACTTCATCTCCAGCTTGGCCAAACGCTGCTTGATCTTGGCCTGGCTGGCCGTGTACTCCGCCAGCAGACGGGCAAGCCGCATGTTTAGGTTCTCCACGGAGAGCTCAAGCTTCTCAATGCCACCCTCGATGCTGTCGTGGACTCGTTGGGAGTCTGAAAAGGTGAGGGAAATTTTCAATATTCAATTAACAACTTTTCAAAGTTACCAGTTTGCCAAAAATTTAATTTTGAAAGGAATTTAATTTGAAGAAATATAAAAGTTAAGGTAATTTTTATTGATTGTTTAAGTTAGAAAAAGAGAGACTTTCTGTTGATAAATCTAGCCTTTAAGATTTTATTTAAGCAAGCAAATAAATTTATTTATTTCATTTATACACAAACCATATCCATTAAGATTAATGATTTTCACAGCTCAACGATTATTAAATACACATATTAATGCCATAATTCCGACAAATTAAACAAGATTTATTATAGCCGCGTAGGTTAAGTAGGCCATAAATTAAAACAATTTATTTCGCGGTCTCAAGGATTAAATTCAATGTTTTTCCACACGCATTTAACACTTAATGAATTATTAATTAATTAGTATTTAATTAAGTGTTTTCTCCAAGCAGCACAAGTTCATTAAGACCTAATAAATGGTAAATAATTCAAAGCCCATAACTTACCAGCAAATATCTGCTCATCCAAGAGCCCATCCTTGCGCAGCAGCTGGCATCCGCGCTGAGTGAGCGTGGATCTCGCCTCCGGATAATCGGCCAGCGTCTCCCACAAATCCCGCTTCGCCAGACAAAACAGATCCGAGTAGCCCAGGGATCGCACGTTGGCCGTCCTCCGGTTGCCCGTACGATTGCCGGCTATCTCCAGCACGGACACCTCACCGAAAACGGAACCAGCACCCAGGGTGGCCAGCACAGTGATGCCGTCGTCTCCCACGACCGAGAGCTTTCCGCGTTTCACGATATACATCTCCTTGCCCACGTCACCCTTGCGACAGATATAGTCGCCGGGACTGAAGACCTGCAACTTGAGCTTTAGCACCAGAGCCTCCAGGAGACCCGGTTCCGTGTCGTGGAAGATCCGCACCTGCTTCAGCGTGTCCATGTGCACCTGGATGGCTATCTCCGCCTTCAGCTTATCGGGCAGAGCGGCCAGCACTCGCTCCTCGTCGAGGGCGCCACTCTGCGACCAAGTGTAGGCGAACCACCGTATAACCCGGGCCTCCAGCTCGTGTCCCACGCGCCGGAAGGCCATGTACTGCTTTACGCCGTCCATGCGATTCTGGAACTCCACGCGGGCCACGTTCATGTTGGAGATCATGGAGCCAATGTTACCTGGGGGAGGGGGGAGAGGAAGAAAAGGAAACTCGGTTAATGAATGCAGGCGGCAGGCTGGGCCGGAATGGCCATTCATCTTGGCCGCTTCATAACCGGCTTGTACAATGAAACTGAAGCCACCAGTGTGCCGTGCCACTCGGGGATTCCGGCATTCGGCTAATGCGGCACAAAGGCGACTAATGGCGGCACTTCCGGTGCCAAACTCACGAACACACACACACACACATATACATAAGAATACGAAAATAACGGGGTGGAATGGCGGAGTGACCTCCGGGCCACTTGGCAAAAAATAGATTCTGATTCGATTTGGTCTCAAATAATTAATGTCGAAGGACGATTCAAGAAGGCTTTAAGAAGTCCAGGGAAATATTTTTTATAAAAAAATGAAGCTCATAATTATTATTTATATTTCAACAACATATGAATTCATGAATTCTAGAGGAATAAAAAGCGAATGAATAAGCTGTAATTATTTAGTCTAAAATGTAGGAAGAAGACCAAACTGAATGGCTTTGTTAATGTCCTTAAATTAAAAAAAACATTCTTTTGAAAACTAATTAAAATTGTGAATCAATAAAGTCGCCTTAAACACACAGTACAAATTTAATATACTTAAAAAAAATAAAAACTCTTTAAAAAGAATGTCCTTTAAAATAAAGACCGACTCTTAAAAACCCCTTATTTTCATTGTGGTTGTGGTTGGCTAACTACTTTATTTTTCTGCCAGTGCATCCGTCAAATTGTCCTGTCCAAACGAACTCGGCATTCATCAGAGCAAGTAAATTTGTTTGCACAGCGAGGTCGTGGATGTGGATGCGAAATGTGAGGCTTCGAGCAGTCTGGCAGCTGCCGGGAATGCGACTTGCTCCGTTGACGGTAATGGCAGCGATAAGGAGGACGACAAAAATGATAAAAAGGCACGTTTGCCAAAAAAAAAAAAAAAAAGGAGGAGCAGGAGGCAACAAATCAACCCGGCAAAACAAAACAAAACGAGCAACGAGCGAGTCGAATAGAACAGACTGGGAGCGTAATGAATAATGTGGGTCGCCGGAGAGGAATGGAGGCGGAGGACGACCCACACGACCAACGACCCTGACGTGCGTGGCTGTAAATTAATACCCATTGATGTCACAGATGTCACTCTGGAACCAATTAAACGATCAGACAAAATATTTGCGTAAACAGGCGCAAACAGAGGACCCGAAAAGGATTTGCCAGGGACACCCGCTGACCCACTGAGGGACCACTGGGACCTGAACACTACTATGAAAGCAGCAGAAGGAATTGGGTGGAATTACAATAATTCCTAAATGAGGCCAGACACACTTTTCTTTGAAATAAATTATAGGTATAAAAGGTTTTTTTTAAAGGCAAGCATCCTTTCATTTCCGCCTTAAAAAATAATATAAAAACTCACCCACAATGGTGGCAAAGATGAGAACTCCCGCCAGGAAATCGGCCACCACGAACAGATACTCCACGTCGTTCTCCGGCGTCGGAGTCTCTCCAATGGTGGTCAGCGTCAGTGTGGACCAGTAGAAGCTGTAGATGTACTGCCGCTGGAGGGTGTTGTTTCGCGTTCCATTCAAATTATAGACCCACGAGTCCGAGCTGAATCCGATCTCGTAGCTGATGGCAAAGTACATGCAGGCATTCCAGTGAATCAGCACCAGGATGGCCAGGACCACCTTGCAGATGCGGAAGGCATTCGGATATCCAGTGGCCGTCTCCGTTCGATCAAACCACTCCCACAGCCTATTAATCCTCAGCAGGCGGTTCAGGCGTACGATGACGGGACATGGCAGGTACAGGCTGGAGCAGGTCTCCGGTGGCCACCAGATGTAGGCCAGGTCCGTGGGCAACATCGATAGCACGTCCAGATACCAGCCCTTCGTATGGAAGTAGTGACTGCGCAGCCGGTATGCGTCCCGCACGAGGAGCCCCTGGTCCAGGAATCCTGCCAAGGATAAAGGCGACACACAAAAGGGGGGTTAGCTTGGGCTTTGACTTGCTCTGCGGTGGCGGTGACCCAGAGTCCGGGTCCGGGTGGAGGTGGTGCCTTCTTTTGTTTCAGTCATGCCTTTTGTCTGCGCCATGCGGCGACAGTTTTTATAGTTCTCTGGATTTTTTTAAGGGTCTTGTGGGATTGATGAATATGGGAATGCCCTGGGATGTTGAGGGGTTTTCGGGGAGTTACTTTTAAAAATGATTAATAGTTCTTGAATATTTTAAAGGTAAACTATTAAGCTATTCTCTAAATGTGTCAACTACATTAATCTGCTTTAACTTTCTTTAATTAAAATAAATCCTTAATTTTCTTAAATTTAAAACAAACCTCAGACCATCCCTAATTAGCCTAAAATAAACCTAAATATTTGAGAAGCAGACAGGAAATTGCAATCCAGAATAGGGAGAGAGAAGCTCATAAAATACAAACACTTGTGGAAAAGTTGAGAGGGATTTCTTGGGGTTGCGGAGTTTGAAAGCAAATGTTACTCCTACCAAGGTTCAGTAATATTTAAAATAAGCTTTAAGATATTTTTGAAAATACATCCTTTAACCCATAACTGTCACATTTCTCGCATCAAATTAGTTATGCCTTTCACAGCTATAAGTAAGGGGTACCAGAACGTTTGTTGCCATTGTATAAAATGTCAAGGTTGGCTTATCCCCTGCATTTGGCAACTGAACCACTCCCACAATCCCCCATTCGGACCCGTACCCACACCCGGAGCTGGAGCTGGCAGAACTCGTCTACATATGTGGGATTCACGGACAGAAATGGGTTTCATATGCGTGGCAAATGGCTTTGCCGACAGCATCGCTGCCATTGTCTGAAGGCGGCTTAGTGCCGGTCTCATTTGCATAGGTAAATCTCAAATCTCAAACACGCAACCGAGCGGGAGTCGAAATGGGATGGAGGTTTCAGTGGTTGCGATGTGCCAGGATGTGTGACGGGTCAGGTGCTCACCCTCGTGCATGTGGACGAGCGTATCCAGCAGATAGATGAAGTCGCAGAGGTAGTCCAGTGTGTACCACACTGCCGGTGCGCTCTTGTTGATCTCCCAGAAGACGGCCCGTCCGACCACGAAGATGATGTTGTACAGCACCGCCAGCGAGACGATGGCCAGCCACTAAAAAAATAAACTCTAATTAGTTTTTAATACTAACATATCATTATAGAATTTATTTTTATAATTTAAATACGTTTAAGTAACTCCTTAACCACTTTAAGCTTTCTTTTGTCTTAAATGCAAGTGGTAGTAATAGTTTTTTCCAAGTGACTCAGATTTCATTTGGCAAACTCCAGTTGCGAGTTCACTCACCCTGTAATGCGACTGCAGAGTGGGATCCACTGAGAGACGATTGCACAGGACACTGGAGCCTCGGATTTCGCTGGAGAGGGCTGCATCCTCCATGGCCGGACATCCCTTGCCAATCTTGTCCGTGTTGGTGGTGTTGGAGAACTTCTCGAGGAACCAATCCGGTGGTTTGGGGCGATTCCTTTTAGTCAGACGCTGGCGAAGGGCTTGAAGGGTGCGCCTCAAAGCCGATGGTTTGCTATGTTTACTAGGTTCCTGCAGGGAGAGAAATTTGTGGCAGAGGTTAAGAAAGTAAATTCAAGGTTCTAGGATATATATTATAGCAATAAATATATGGTTATAGATATTTTATAAGGATTTTCTCTCACTGCAACTGAGAGTAGGGTTGAAAGTGGGTGGTGGCTCAGACATAAGTTCTGGGATAAAAGTTTCCCCGAACGTTTACTAATTGAAGCGTTTTAGTGCTCCGGTTATGGGCATCTCCTTTTTCTGGTTCCTCCTCCCCCTACTTGCCCCCTCCGTTAACCACATTAAAAGTTGGGCAGCATCCAAGTTTGGTGCTTAAATTTTGTTATGTCTGCCAGCTGAATGACGCGGCCAATTGCTAGACAGCAGAATAGCAGAAAATCGAATAAACTACAGATTTAATGCGGTTTAAAAAGCATTTCATCTGCTCTGCTTTTTATATAATTCAAAAAAGGGAAATCATTTCGGCTGAATTAAATGCAGCAAAAAAGGATTAAACAAGAGATGGAATGAATTAATGTGGGTAAGGATATTTATGTTCTGTTTTTATGATTGCTGGAATAATAAATTGTAAACGGATAAGCCATAAAAAGTATAGTAACAGCAGGAGCAAATATATAAATTACAAATTAAATTTAATAAAGAAAAGTCCTTGAATAAATATAATATATACATAATATTAATCACAATCAAATATGCTTTACATTTATTTGCATTCCCGAGTTAACATTTCCAGTTAAAGCTTAAATAGATTTAGGAAATATACAATTCTTTTAAGGACTAGATTCCACCAGACCAAAAATACATTAGCCATATTATACACTTTTCTAAGCCTCAAGAAATCTCTTTCTTTTACTTTTTTGCAGGCTTCAGTATCCATGACAACTTTCTAGGCATTAAGGGCGTGTGTTTGACAGTCTAATAAACGCTTATCAGCTGCCGGCAGCGGTTAATCCATTAAGCTATCCTTAGCTTACAAAAAACCAAGAAAAAACTAAAAAAAGGAGGGCAAGAACAGAAAATATGACGCATACGCCTCGTTGGGCGGGCAATGGCAAATGGCAAATTGCGAATGACAATGCAATGCCACGCCCCCCGCTGTGTGTGTGTGTGGGTGTGTAGGGGGTCTGAAGGTCACATGTGTATCTGTGAAGGTGGATTTACCGCATCTGTCTGCTGTCCCGTTATGGCGGATATATCCAGAGACTGCACCATGTCTCTGACTTTGAAATGTCGCATGCAAATCGCCGGAGCTGCTCCTCCTGCTGCTGCTCCTCCTTTCACTTGCTCTCACTTCCTTTTGCGATTTCACTTCCACTTTTACACTTTTCCGCTTATCCACTGCTGCAGCGTGATTCTACCGAATTTGGCCTGCGGCAATAACAATAAACGGCGGCAATTGGGATTACTTATTTGGCCAACGGCTGCGCGCATGCGCTCATTCAGCTGGCGTCGAGCTGGCTTCTCAAACTGCTCGCGCCGTCAGATGCCGCCAAAATGCGGCACTTGACTTCGTCCGCTGCCATCGAAGGCCGGGCAGCGACGCTGGCAGAGGCAGCGCCACTGACCAACGCACGACATCCATACGCAATAAGTACAGTGGAGACTGGCTAAGGTACGCGCTCTTGTAATGCACTTAATTTCGATAAGTCAGAACTAATATTGAGAGGTTTTATAAAAAGGAAAAACTCTTTTGAAAAACAAAAAATATTGAAACCCCTCTTTAATTATTGATGACTTATGAATAAGGGATGAAATTCAGTGTTCTTGGTTTTTTTTATTAATATTTTATTGAACCTAAATTTTTACTTAATTTATAATCTTTGAAATACGGCAAGCATAACTCTTATCTTTAGGTTTACTACACAAAAAAGGAACTAACCATAATTTAAAGTAACTTTTTTAAAGGAAAATACTAACAAAAATACACTTTAACTTGTTGAAAATTAATTAAATTACTTTTTAAAAATATTATTCCTAGAAAAACCTTTAAAAACATCTTAAAATGTTTGCATTGAAAAAGTATTTTCATTTCCAGTTTCAGTTCAGTTTCAGATATCTCTCTATTTTATATAACTCTCCCGAACCCACTAGAGTTCCCTTTAAAGAGCATCCACTGTACTAAAATCGAGGTGTTTTTGTTTTTTCTAGCTTGTGTTGTTGTCAATTCAAAATGCTGTTTTGCCATTTTCTTAATTTGCATCGCCACTCATCGAGCTGCCGCGTTTTAATTAATTAACTTGCAGCCACAGCGGATGATGATGATGTCTCCAGTGACCGAGGTCCTTCATGGCACCGAAGATCCCGAACGGAGCAAGCAAGATTGATGACACTTCCCGGCGTTTGGCGTTTTCTCTAAATGCTTTTTAATTGGCCGGGCCAACACCGCCGCTTCAATTAAGCTAAAAGGCGGACCCCAGGTCAGCTAGGAGGCTGGGGGAGGGTTAACTTGGGCATAAATTAATCGCAATTGATTTGACGTAAAGCCGGTGTTTTTGGGAAGATCAATTTTTCCCCCGTCGATAATTCTGATTTCCAATGAGCTCATCAGCCGAACGGCCAAGCGATTCGCCAAACGCAAGGTTACGCACAAAAATCGAGCGGCTTTTAGTATTATTTAACTTATATTATTTTATTTTATTTCTTGGCCGTACTTGAAACACTGACCCAGCAGCAGAAGCATTGGCATTATCAACGGACCACCGCCCTGATTGGCATTCGGGGCACAAAGGCCCAGCGTGGAGCTCACAATAAATTTCCATAATTGCGAGTCCGTTAGGTCGGAGTCCGCCCACCGCCCGCCAACTCCCCCACCTGTCCAGGTAACTTTATGCTAAGCGAATCAAGCGTTTTCATATCGACGTTTATGGCACGCGTGAGCATTTTATGCTCACTCCATAAAAACATGACTAAGCCGGCATTGCACCATAAAAATCGGGTTGGAAAAGACCAAATAGCTAACCCGTAATTGAGGAAGTGAAGCCAATAGAGTTGTAAACTCTGGAGTTTATTAACAGCCAAGCCAATAAAGTCTATTTAGGAAACGTTTAGGAGTTATTTTGGGATAGGAAAAGTGCCAGGGAATTGAAAGCGGTAATACCAGGATATGGAAATTGAAGTTGGATAAACTATATATCATAATTTATCTCTTCTACGTTGTTCTTTGAAATCTCAACTTGATGTAGTGAGTGCAGTGATTAACCTGTGCTCATCATCTCCCAAAGATTTGATTTATTAAAGCCTTTTGTTTTTGTTGGACTGATTTCTGGCCTGAAAAACAACACCAAATGGGATGGGAAAAATCGCTTTGTCGATATCTTATCACAAAACAATGAATTCAAAGGGGAGCTAAACCCCTTTTCTGTTGTTGTGGACGAACTCGTGCACTTTATCACTCGCCTGTTATTGATACAGGCGATAGTTGGATATTTATTTGATTGTGATTTCGATGGGAACGTGGGAAATTATGCAAATTGCGACGCAGATTGGATGACCATAAGCCTTGATGTTTATCGGATGGCAACAGGCGTTGAACATTGGTCCAAACGATAACAAGGTCCGTTTAATAAACTGACTAATGCCTCCCCAAACTCCTCCCCCAATGTCCTGTTTGTTGTCTTTTTCCACCCGAAACAAAAAACAAGCTACAAGGGATCGAATCAGAGGAGAGACCCTCATCAACATGGAAATCCCGATGTCCCTGCAGTTGGTGCCGTTGTTTTTTCTTTTTTTCCAGTTTCTTGTTATTGCCGCTTCAGTTTTAAGCCTTGTTTTCAATTGTTTACCGAACGCATTAGTTGACGAGTTCAGCATTGTTTTTGCCCTTAATTCCGGGAGTTGTGTCGGTGTTTTGTTTTTGTTTAAACGATTATTTAGTAATTTTATTTATTGCAAAGTTAGACTGTCCGCGAGCTAAGCTGCCGCCTGCGAGCGCGTTTTTTTCGTAACTGTCGATGGGGCAAAAAAAAAATTTGACTAAACGGAAAGTCCGCGAGACAGACCGCACTTTCGCTGTTTGCTCTCGCTCATTTCTGCTTTCTCCCACTCCCCCTTTCACCGACCTTCTCCGCCGCCTAGTGCCATCATCATCGCGTTGAGTGTCCTGCCGCCTTCTCAAATTGCACGGCAACAACTACATTATGGCAAAGACGGCAGGACAATCGAGCCAACATCTACAGGGAAAGAAAAAATACATCTAAGAAATTTCTTAGATTTAATTTCTAAGAAATTAAAGAATTTTTAAAGTCTTTCATAATTATTATGTAATAAATTAACTGAATAAATATAAAAATGAAAGGATATCTTTTAAAATTGTTTTGGAGACTTAAAACCCCTTCTTTTTGATGTAATAATGGTAGGCAATTGTATAATATTCAGAAAACTATATAGTTTACACATACCAAACAAATGTATGTATGAAACTAGCTCCATGTTAGGTTAAAACCCTACCATTTCGCACCGTGTATGTACGCAGGTATGGCCCAGGCAAATAGAGTTCATTAATCGGTTTAATGGCATGACTGGATGACTGAATGACTGTACGACCAGCTGACAAGGATACACAGCCCTGTGCCGTCCTGTTGTCGGGGCTATTCAACTCGAGGACTTGTAACTATTTTGGATTGGCACGAGACTTGTCATATTTTCAATGCCAATTCTATAAAATTTCCCACTTTTCCTGCTCTTGGTCCCCTCGCGCCTTTTCTTCTGGCCAATTTTGAGTAATGGACGTTTATATAACCACAATGGCAGCAGTTTGGGGTTTCCTTAGCTTTTCTCCGCCTGTTTTGAGCTGCTGCTGCTGCTGCTGCTGGACAAACACTTGGAACACACCTCAAAAGCATTAACAACAACCAACCGAGCGACCAAGCCAATATTTGGACGACAACCACAACGATATGCGGGCGTGGAAATGGAAAATTGTAAATGGGAAATGGGACAGAGGGGGCCCTGGGAGGATGGGGGCTTTGAGGGCTTTTCATTTGTATTTATTTCATTGCGTTTTTCTTTTGGCATTGGTATTGGTATTGCTGTTTCTGTTGCCATTTATGAAATGACATTGAAACAGTTTGTGGTGCTGCTCTCTCTCTCTCTGTCTCTGTCTCTGTCCCTGTTTCCATTCACTTTGAGCGGAGCACTCGAACTCGACTCTCTTATCTATCAAATTGGTTGTCGCCCTTGGCTCTGCACCGCATAGCCTCTGGTGGACCCCCGTCCCGGATACCACGAGCAGCTGGTGTTGTCCCTGCTCTGCGTTAAGCACACACCCAACACCCCCGACCCCGGGCCGAAATATACACTCACTTATTTATAGCCCTGCGGGTCGGAAGAAGTCTGGTTTCCTTCTTCATCGTCTTCTTCTTTCATAAGGAAACCCAAGTAATGCAATTATCCTGGACAGGACATGCGAGATCTGGTGGGTGATGAGTCCGCCAGCTTGCTGATGAGGCTTTGCCGATGCAGTCACGTTAAGTAAGTAAGTTGATTCCGGCCAGCGAGAGATGTGACAGGTTTGAGATTCAAGATACGGAAGTCAAGGGAAGTCACCTTTTGGATTAGTTTTGAGCCGGCCAAGTCTTTGCATTTAAAATCAGGAAATGTAAATATGTGAAATTTGCATAAAAAACTTACAAATATCTTTGAACTAAAGACTTACAAGGCTGATTCAAAACTTGTCATATTTATTTTAGGCAAATTGTTATCAGTTTAGTTAACTTTATTCTGCAGGAATTTCTTTAAAAGGTTTGATCATAGCTTTAACTTTGATTTACTATATTAAATAAAAAATGCAGAATACATTTTTGTTATTTTTAGAAAGGAAATTTGACTTTAAACCCCTTTACCAACTCAAAGCCACTTTAAATGTCTTTCTTATTTATTTTTCTAAACTCTTTTCACCTTCAACTTGGTTATTCAACCACTTCCTTTGTGTTAGAGTATCCCAAACTGTGCTTGGCCTAATGGGTCTGCCCAAAAAATACAGACCCAACACCTCCATTCCCCCTTTCATGACCAGCAGCACCTAGCCTTTTTTGTCTCTCTTTTTTGCAGTGTTTTAAGTCAATTGACACGTGCTAATAAAAATTTCTGCGGGTAACCGAAAACGGCATTCAACTGGCGACGCCCGGGGGAGCCCAAGGGTCCCAAAACGGCAGGAGAAGGCGACTCGGGGCGATGCCTTGGCTACGTGACAATAGAGGAAGTAATTAAAACGCGATTTACGGCAAGGTCAAGTTTATGAAGGTCTGAGCAGTTCATTTGCATTAGTCTGAAATGGCGGATGGCGGATGGCGGATGGAGGTAGCCCAGGGGCAGGGACAGAAACAGAAGCGAAGTTATGCAGACAAAGCGGAGTTGGCCTGGCCCGCAGCTCCAGAAACTGGGCCAATAGCTACTCCTCCCCTTCCTGCTTCTCCTGCAGGCGAGGCGTCAATCAATTAGAGCAATTACTTAATTACATTTCCACATAATTGAATTGTGGCCAGGGACAGAATGAAATTACAACCTCGACGGGATATAATGCATCAGTTATTGGCCACGGACTATTGGCCATCGTTTATCAGTGAGCTTTTATCTGAATCTACTATCAAATTGCGCATACGCCGCGTTGGCCCTGCGGACAAATTGATTTAATCATTTTACGCCCCCAAGCTTGCATATTTTGGAAGTATTTAAAATGGAATACTATATATATTTTAATCTATATATATAGTGTTACGAATCTTTTGATTTAATTCAGTGTGGTTTTCCACTCACCTGTATCAGCTTCCTGCCATTTTCCACATAACTGGAATCACTGGCATGCGGTTGATGGTGATGGTGATGTTTTTGCTGATGGTGCTGCTGGTCAGCCCTTGCAATGGCCTCCTCTGGGTTACCCTCGCCTCCAGCCTCTCCAAACTCCTCCTCATCCTCATCATCATCATCATCCTCCTCGTCATCTTCATCATCGTCCTCGTCCGCCTCCTGACCCGTCTGCCCTTCCGCCTGGCGATGATTCCCCTGACGATATCTGCGCTGCCAGCTCCTGCGCGGATAGTGGAGATGATGCACCTCGCCCTCAACGGCCATCGGTATCGAGGTGGCCGCCTGCTCGACCGTAATCGTCGCCGTTGGCGCAAAGGGTGCGAACAGACCGCCGCTAATCTCCTCCAGCGGTGGCGGTGCCATGCCCATGCTGACTGCCTGATGGGAGCCGCAGGGCAGCTGCAGTTGGGCGGGCGCCGAGGAGGCTGGGCCCACGAATCTGGTGGTTCGGTACATGGGACGAGTGGAGAGGCTGATGGCACAGCGACAAGGAAAGTGTATGGTTTATTATTATTATGAGTTTCATATATATTTTTATAGTTTTATTAAAGTGAGAAAATATTCAAAGGTTAAAATGAACTTTTTCTAGTTTTAGCAGAAAAAATTATAAGAAACTAAATCTTATTTATTTGTATATCTTTTATTTACATTTAATTTGAATAGTTAAGTCTAATAAAATGTTGTAAAATGTTGATTTCTTATTATATTTTAAACAGAGGCTTTTTGAGCCTAATTTGTTTATATGCATTAATTTTATTTACATTAGACTGTAATAAATAATTTGTTTAACATGTTAAAAATTTTAAGAGGTGAATATTTAGGTTCTACTTTAACTGATGCAACTTTTAAACATTTTAATATTGTTATTTAATGTATTCTAAAATACCTTTTACGAAAGTTCCTTGTCTTTGTGGAGACTAAAACACATAAATTAGTTTTAATTCAAGAATAAATTATTAAATACTTTACTAAAATACTTTCGATATTTTTTAATATAAAACTAATTGTAATTAATAAATTTTCTCTTTGGTTACAATTTTCAGTTTAAATATAGCTTTAGCTCTTCAAAAAGAATAAATAAACATTTTTCTCTTTTTCAAATGCATTCAAATTTTATTTTACTCCCAAAAAATGTTATTATTTTTCTGATTTAATAATTTTTTACACTAATAAAAAAAATGTATAAATTAAACAACGTTTAAACTCACTTGTAACCGTATTTGGGGGACTCCGTTTCGGGGCGTCTCCGGGTGGACATCATCGTGTTGACCCGATCTCCGCGAGCGGCAGCCATCATGTAGGTCCACATAGCTGGGCGATGTCCGGACGTCGGATGGGATGCAGCTGGCTACGCGGGCAACGAACACACCACCATGGTAAGCATGATGACCAGCGGGCAGGGAGTCTGCAAGAGGAGAAAGAAGGAGAACAGGTCTCGGGTTAAGGAGGAAAACTTTGCATTCATGACGGCGGCTGGCGAGAAAGTTGTTTGTGGCCCAAGTGTGCCTAAACGCCCACTTGGCGGCAATTGTGGTCTGGCTCTGGCCACGCCCCCCAACACAGTTGCACCACCGAGGATCCGGGGACCCGGGGCAGTCATAAATGCTCCTTTCTGCGAGGCCATAAAACAGTTTGAGAGACGTAAACATAAATGCCAGCCGCTTAGTGCCCGGGAGCAGAGGTTGTGGGTCAGGGGCTCCTCCAGAGTCATTCCACCGCCTCCTCCGCCCCGGGAAAGTCTGCGGAGCAGCAGTAATTAAGCAATTAAATGCAAAATTCTTGGCTTACAAAATTACGAAACACACAGTCGTCTGTGGTGGTTCGAAATTTTTAAAGGGCCCCTCGAGGCAGGCAACAGAAAATGTTCAGCCTGCAGCTCGTGTGGAAAAGTTGCTAAAACGAGGAGCTCCTTGCTCCTGGCTCATAAAACTTTCCCGGCAGGTAATCAGAAAAGCATTTCAGGCTGATAGTAAATGATTAAGAGCCACTACTTGGGAGGTCTTCAATTTTAGCTGCTCAACTTAAAGGCTTTGGGGGAAATTAAAGAAACTGCCTGGATCAGCGAAGGTCGCTACATAACGTTGAAGTTACCATATATAGTATGGTGTTTTTAAGATTTCTTAAAAAATAGAAAGCTAAGAGGGTAGGGCTATAGTTTGATTTACTTTGAGTTTCACTTTAATTATTAGGAACTTGTAGAGTAAATTCTAGGAAACACTTTATGAACTTTAGTTTAACAACTGAAATTTACAGCAAAATAAATTCAGGATAACTATTTGGACTTCCAATTAAATCTGCTAAACTTTAATCGTTTGCAAAAGCGTAGGAAAGTTCCAAGGCAAACTCAAGCACAAATCCTTGATTAACGAAGCACTTTTTGCACTTCACTTGGTGTTAATTGAAGAGTTCTCTGGGTTCTGGGGCCAGCTAGAGCAGCAGCACCAGCAGCAGCTGTCCAAGTAGGGAAAGTTCTCACTCGGGCAAATAAATAATTCCGTTTAGACGCGACCTAATGATGCGCAAATGATAAATACAAGCTGCCAGATGAGTGAAAAAATTTCAACAGATAAATAGAGCGAATGCAGCTGTGACTCATACAACAAAAAAATCAAAAAGGGATTCGGTTTTGGGCAACGAACATGAAAAACGGAAAGGGAAAGTGGGAAAGGGAATGGAATTGGGATTGGGAATGCAAATGGAAATGCGACTGTGAATGCAAATGCAATGGCTGATAATCAAAACGAGCGAAAAAATGAATTTTTTTTAATGTAATTTCCAGTCGAGTGGCTGCCACAAAGAAGGTACATGGACAAATACGCGTCCCTTTTGAGCAGAGAGAAAGCTATACACAAGTTGCAGTTGGTCCTTTGTCCTTTCCCTTTGTCTGGCATTAAGCGGCGTTTACTGTCGCGTGATTTTATGTCATAGATTATCTGTGGGTTGCACGCTCCTCCAGCCAAGCATTCAATTTTAAGTGCAATTTCGGTTTTTGGCCAAGTAGCCAAGATGGGGCGAACGGGAGCCGGGAACCTTCGATGATTCAGACACGAGTCTTTGACCGCCCTTTCGGTCCATTGTCTCGGCGGGCTCTCCGGGCTCTGACTCCTGGTATCGGACAGATTCAAATGGGAGAAGTACTCGCTCTACGTACCGCATCGATTTTTAGCTGTAAAATCAAAGTAAATCCATTTATCAACTTCAGCTGCAAACATTTTTCGTGCAGATAAGAATTGACTTTGATAAAATGTGGCCGATGCTGCTGCTGCTGCTGCTCTGCTGTCCTGGCCAAAGGCACTTTGCCTGCCCCGGGTACCAATCAAAAATCCTGGGAAATTGGCTTGCAGCGGGATGCCCGGCCAATTAAACCATGAACCTCAAAAGCAACCGCAGCCGATGTGGCAACAACTTCAAAACTAGACAAAACTTTTGGTCTTGCCTTTGGCCATAATGTCCGTCGATCTCCACACCCCTTCGAGCTGGGAGCAGCGAGTCTCGAAGCTTGAACCTCGAACTGAATTGCTAACGAGCCATAAATGTTACCCACTGAGCGTGTGTGGGTACAGGGAGAGAAAAACAATGTCATAAGTAGAAAAATATCTCGAGACGGCTAGGAAGATTTATTTGTTTTCTTTTAAACTAAAACAAGAAAGGAAGCTAACTTCGGCACGCCGAAGTTTGTATACCCTTGC